>JAFIDM010021902.1:0-43092 GCA_023159025.1 Thereuonema tuberculata
ACTCAGGTGACAGCGGCCCCAGACTCCAACAAGAAGATCATCGTCGATAAACACCGATACGATCAAATGAGACAATTCCTGCTCATCGATCTGCGCGAGACGCTACGACCTGGCGACAAGTATTTTGTCCGCCTTAAGTTCACAGGCGTACTAAACAATAACATGGCTGGATTCTACAGGAGCTACGAAAACACCACAGGGTAAGTGTTTTCTCATTACTTAATAAGCAGATAGAGCTCCAATTCCTCTAGGTAGTTTTTTCGAAACACTGAATTGCAATAAACCTGCCTTTCATTCATTTGATTAATATTTTTATTCAGTAATTAAAAATGCAATTGTTTACACAAGTGCGAGTACACCGATTGCACCTACCGCAAATTAGTTCTTACGAATAATTTCTCTTACAAAAACTGAAAAAGCTGATATTTTGAAAACTAATTATTAAGAAGGGTAATTAAAACAAATTAATTAAAAATTACAAAGTTGGTTTTTTTTTTCTTTTTAATGAAATAAAAATCATCTAATAAAAAAATGAAAAAAAAAAAATTGCAAGCGATATCGAATTTACAGCTTATCGCAAAATTATTTCATCTGACATTAATTTTTAATAGAATAAATAAGCCAGAAATAAATTAAACAGTAAATAATTTAAGCATGTTAATATGTGTAACAATATTTTTGTCCATTGATGTCTGTGAAGTATTATTAAATAACATTTCCAAAGGTTTCCTAACAAGGTAACAAAGGTTGACGTTTAGGTCAAAAACCAGTTACATTTCAAAAATTTCATTACTAACTTCATAATGAGCTGCAAGCAAATTTAATTAATTAGCCAAGCAAACAATGCAATTAAGTTAATACTTTTTTTCTCATTTCATTCAAATGTATGCATCCAAATAAAAAAACAAATTTCTCCACCGTCTTGAAGAAAAAAGTAATAATTGGCCAACAATAAAGAAGCTCGCGTTCATATTAAGTCCATTGTTTAAATTTAGATAATGAATTAAATAATAAAGAACATCATTATTGGAAGAAAAACAACTTTAATTGGTTGTGATTAAATAAAAATCCAATTGCAATAAAAATTCATCAGATATTGTAGAATAAAATAAATAAATAAAAAAGATGCATTTCTCTGTTAAAGTTTAATTTCAAATATAGTTATTTTAAAATAATGTATCTTTGAACTGTATTAAGAAGTAAACAGATAGATATAAGCCTTGTTTTCCGTAATATTGAATTTTGTTTAGTATTATTGCATTGTAACTTGCATTAATAATAAATAATGCTAATTAGTCTAAGATAGCGTAAACGTACTGTGATTGTCTTGAATTGAAACTCTTACGTGTTAATCAAAACACAGAAGAATTATTTGAAGCCGCAAATTACAGCCAAAACACATCCACGTTGACAGGATGGTCCCTTGTCAGGATTGAGACCAGATGTAGGAGGGCAGTGACCTTGAAATCAAAGGATTGAGAAGCGGGGGAATGCGGTAGAAGTAAATTTAGGAAAAAAGGACACACAGTGGGTTGGTGTGGGTGAACTGCGGCCAACCTGATCTCACGTTCAACGATCGAACAGCGTGGTACTTGATTGGATGTCTTGGGGGACTTTTAAAGGAGGACACATTTAAGTTAAAAAGTCGAGACCTACAATTCATTTTCTCATTTAATTTTCCCTTTGTATAAAGGGAAGTCTTCACTTCAAAGATGGGAGTCGAAGGTACCTTCATTACTAATGTTAAATAAAAAATAAGAATATTTCGGAGATTTGAATGTAACAACAAAGTATTTTAATACAAAAGCTTACTATGCTAAAAGTGTAGATCAACTTCAAGAGAAAAAAAAAACAGGTTACACGTCAAATATTAAGCAAGGTAAACAGGAATGCATCAGAGACAGAGAAGATACACAATCTCAAACAAATAAACCTAGTATTTATTTTTTATTGCAAATAAATGCATAAACCTTGCAATAAAAACGTCCAAGTTAAATTCTCACCAGTACTGGTAAATATGTGGAAGAAAATAAGATAATATTTAGATTCCATCATTTCTATAAGAGCCTTCTTTACAAAAGGAAAAATAATCTTTATTTAGATCATTTTGATTAATTTTATTTTACTCTAAAGCAATTACTGTTTAATTTCTATTTAGTTTGTAAATTAATTAAGAAACTACTATTTAATAGTAGTTTTAAATGGATAATTTTTATTGTTTTAAAAACAAAATGACGTTAATATCGCTCTCAGCTTTAATTACTATCAATTATCAACTTTATTTTTGAAATTAGAGAAAATAAAAAATCAAATTAAATCAAAACTGAAGAGAGGGGGAAAAAAAAAGAAAAAAAATGAATTCTTTTAAATTTATATATTTATCTCTGTCTGAACTGATTAAAAAAAATTAAAGGTAAAAAGGGATAATTGAAATATGTAATTCTGCTTGTATTTTATTTATTTTCTTCCACTATTAATATTAATAAAAGCTAATATTAATAAAATATTAGTTTTGAATTTTTAATATTAATTAATAAAAAATAATTTTTATTTAATTAATATTAATAAAAAATCATTTTTTTCTCTTCTTCTAGCAATGCATTTTTATATAAAAAAATTATTGTAAATTGTTGTGTAAATAAATAAATTAATTTATTATTTAACTAAATAAATTAATTGTATAAAAATATAAATTGTTGTGTACCAATAAATTTGTTGGTAAGCGACTGTCGTCCCGCTTGGATGTGATGCTTTATCCTCCTAATAAGTTTTTAGAAAGGAATGGCACTTCTGCAAATAGTAATACAGAATTAACAAAATTGCAGGGAAAAAATTAAACAGCAAAAAAAAAAAAAAAAAAAAAAAAGTTAGTTCCGTTGGAATTACAATTACACAAAATGTATTGAATCCACTATTAGATTTACGATTATGAAATAATATTCGAATATATCAAATGTCAGTCAGGTGATAACTAATTTATTCTAATTTTAATAAAACTACAAGATAAGGAATATCTCAAAGGTGAATAACTTAATTATAAGTTTAAAAACAAACGAGAGGAGAGTGCAAATATCTCTCACTACCACCCCCATTTTAATTTACGCATTTGCTAGGGAGTGTTATGAGAGCACTAAAATAGTCCCGGAAGAAATAAACTTAGATAACAACCCAGCTCCTCTAACAACACCAGAGTATTTTTAGTTAAAGTCTTTTTCAAATAGCTCTTGTTATCAACGCGACGGATGTAGGGGTTTTATTTCCATTACATAATTCATTAAAAGAAAATAATGATCTACATAGAAAATTGATCATGTCATTAGAGAAAGCATATATCTACGATATTGTTGAGAGATATTTGACATACATTTTTGGTCTACTTTCCAAAGATCTTCTCTCTCTACATATTTATGTGTGTGTTTGTGTCCTTTCATAGTTTCTGAACCAGTAATGTATTTTCTTGACGTATATTTAAGATGATCTGTTGAAAAATTTGTGGCGAGATGAAGGTGACAAATTATCCTAAAGTAGCCTATTGTAATTGTAATAATTAACGCGTAATAATTAACTTGGAATAATGGCGGGAAACTACTGACATCCAATAATCTATTTCTGTGCTTCGTTAGGATCAAAATTGAATTAAATTTAAACAGAACTGAAGATAGATTATTTCTATTTAGAGAAGATTATTATTTTATTTTAACAGCTTCAGAATAGAATAGCATTTATTGAAGGAGAACCACTCAGGTGACTATCATTGTTTTATTAAAACACTTAAAACAATGCAATGTTTAAGTCTAGTACAGAATGGGTCCCCGACTTTACGAGGGTGCGAAAGCCATTCAGTGAAACAGTACCTCGAATTTTGATCTTTTTTCAGCGCCTAGTGGTATGGGGGGGGGGGTTTCATTGTATCCAGTGATGCTGGGAAGCAGCAACGAATTAGCTATGATGTTCGGTAGTTTAGGTGTATTAAATGAATTTTCGACTTGTGATGGGTTTATGTGGACGTAACTTCCATCGAGGAGCAACTGGTATGTATCTTAGTAATAGAAAATTAAAAAAAAAAAAAAATAGTGCTTAATTAACATTGATTATTTACAATTAATGATTTTATAAAATTTTGGGAATACAAAATGCAGGTTTATATTCTTTGCAAGGCCTTATAATGTCATGTAAGATAATTCCAAGATTAATTTACATCTGTTGGATTCACATTGTGAACTAAGATATAATGGATGTTCTTCCGACTCTATTTTATTGTTTTAACAGATCATTTTTTTTTTTTTTCATTCTTTATTTACAAATGGATGTTCTTCCGACTCTATTTTATTGTTTTAACAGTTCTAAAAATAAATAAATAATTCTGTTTCTATTTTTTTTTTCATTCTTTATTTACAAAGCAATATGTTTCCTTACAAAAAGAAATGACTTATGAGTTAAACTTCAATGTTACAATTTAATTTCTAAATAAGTCATAAGAATGTTATTTTTGACACTTATGCTTTTTGTCAACTTTAATCCCACTAGATTTCTGCTGTATTGATCTAGATTAGCCTAGGGATTCAATAAATAAATAATTGTTAAACACACATTTAATAAATTTTTTTTATAAAATGTCCGGCTGAATATGGGCGGCTGTGAAAGGGCTCGAAAGCTCTCTTAAGTTAATGAATGTGTAATTTTAATTTTAAAACAAAATTTTATTAAATATATGTTTAATGATTATTTATTTATTGACTTAATATTAACACTTGTTGTGTTAAGCTTAAGGAGACAGCATTAGAATGCTGTTGAAATATTACACCGAAACGTTTTTTTTTTATTTTTTTTAAAAGTCAGTTGATACCTCATGTATTTATTTAATGGTGATCTCTGGTTACGCTCTTTAAGTACACAATGATGGTGTAAACACACGACGCTTTCCCCAATTGAGTTCTTCTTGTTTTGTTTTTTTTTTTTCCTTTTTCCTTTGTATTTGTGTGGCTTTTTTTTTTTATTATTTGTTTACGACCCGTTGAACAACAAGTGATTCTCCGTGTCCAATTGCTTCCTATTACGAAACAGACCATTTTCAGACGTAGCTACCGGGGATTTAATATTGGAATAACGTTACAGTCTCAATTATCTTCATAAAAACCTTTCTCAGAAAAATGTTTAAGTATTTTATTTAGAATTGCATATTAATTGAAAACAACCAAATTAATACAAAAATTAACTCAAAAATAACTTTTTTTTTATTCAATTTCAAAAACAAATTAGTAAATTTATATTTATTTACAATTTAGTAATTGTCAATTAATAACATAAAAAAAAAAAAAATAAAAAAAAACCTCAAGAATAGGAAGGAGAATAGCAATAAAGCCTTTAATTTTTGAATTAAATGGTTGAAGGGAATTATAAAAGTACATAAATTCTAAAGATTATGCAAACCAGGGGTTCTTAATTTTTTTAAAGATGCGCACAGCAAAACCAAAATTCAGAAATTTCAATACCACACTATTACATTTACTTTAGGCGGTGAAATTTTTGTATTTTTATTTTTCTTAAATCAAAAAGATCCCATTCAATGGACCGTTTAAGTGGTGTCGTTTCAACCTGTGTCACTGTTCAAAGAGCCCGTTGCTAAGGTTTTAGCATTGAGAATAGTTACGGTCATGCCGGTGTTTATCGTGATTTGTTTTTGTTTTTGTTTTTTGAGAAAAAGACCCCGAAAAAAATAAAAAAAATTATCAGAACGCATTTTCAAGACTTCAAAAAAAAAACCCATCTTTGTTTTTTGTTTCTGTTTTTCTTTTTTTTTGAAAAAAAAAAAATTAGGAGAAACATTAAGACAAAAAAAAAGCTGTATTTTTGCAAATTTTTAAGGTTCGGACTGCCATAGATAATACTGCACTCGATATCGAGAGCTTCTGATTGGTTCACTCAAAAGCCACTCTGATATTGGTACTGACTTCAAATATTGAAACTCATTTCTGAAGTAGAATTGTAGAAGAATTATAAAATTAAATAAACAATAATAAAATTAAATCTTCTAAAAGATTTAAAGAAGAATATATAGACATAAAGTAAAGTTGTTTGAATAATTATTATAGTTTTTTTATTTTTATTACCTTAATAAAAGTAATGTAATTGGAAGATCTTAAAAATTTTTAAATTTCTTCTTTCTTTTATTTCAATCTATTAACTAATATTAAAAATTGGTATTTTTTTATGGTACAAATAGTTATTTAGTTATAACCAAGGGACTACGGAAGCCTAAGCATCCCTTGCCTTTCCTTTCCCTTATATTCTCTGTTCATTATTCATTCTTCCTCTAACCATTCAACTATATCATTTCCTTTACAACTTCTGTGAAACCCACGCATCAGAATGACATCAGTTGTATCAAAGAAATCCATGGCTTTCATTTCATTGACGTCAGATTTAATAGAAGTCACAAATGCTTTAACTCTCATCAATTGCTTCTTATTGCTCCAAATACTGAAACTGTTCGTACAAGAATGTATACATTGTATGTAATATGTGTTTTACCATTTCTTTGTAATAGGATTCTTTATTAATATTAACTTGTAATACCGGTTATTTTTTGAAGCGTCTTAAAGTTTGATGTCTTAAAGCTAAGAGAATTACACGTACCTTTGAATTAGGCTTATTTGTTTACTGACAAACCTTCATTCAACGAATTCAACTCACGTTGTTTCACTTTAATCTCATGCAAAATCTGCAGCTTATATAAACCTCATTTTAAGCGCTACTTTAAATTTGTAGTGTTTTTTTTTTTTACAGAACAATATTCTACTAACAGATTTAAATATCGTTATATTACTTGTACGTTTATAAGAAGTTTTGCTGTTTTACTTTTTTACATACAGAATTAGAATGATTTCAAAGTTTCGTAATGTGAGCGGAAAATTTTGATCAGAAATAAAAAAAAAATCTACAAATTTTGTAGAGTAAAGAAAATAAGTAAAAAAAATAATAATTTTTTTTTGTTAATTGTTTGAGTGTTAATTTTAGATTAAATGTATTTGACTATTTTCACGGAGACTAAAGCATGAACATATTCAGTACTATTTCGGGACCCACTTCGTCACAAATGTATGTATCTTCCAACCAAACAGAAAAACAAGGGATAGTTCTTCCAAAAGAAAAAGAAGATCGTATCCTTTTACCCCAAATCAAAAAAAAAAAAAAAAGAGAGAAAGAAAAAAAAAAAAACACACACACAATGTTTTATGGAACTTATTTGTCACATTATTCTGTAAGCCCTGCCATCCCGATCCCATCTGGCTGAGCTACTGGTGTCAGAGAAAAACAGTTGCCAAGAATAACGGCACTGAAGATACACGACATAGTACAACCAAAATTTCATTTTAAACTTATATTAACAAGTTTATGTTAGATCAACAGTAACCAACAAAAAAAAATCAATTTAACCTGCCTCCTACAAACTTTTCTTAAAGCCTGTAAATTATAGATTTATTCTCTAAAAACAAAACAAAAGTATCATCCGTTGCATAATCTTGCATAAGAAAAAAAAATATTATTGTTAAAAAAAAATGAAAAATACACGTGTATTTCTCACTTTATAAAAATATAAATCTTAATAACAAAAACAAAAAACGGAGAAAATTAAGTATGAAGTGGCAACGAATGCGGTGCTTGCCTGAGCGAACTAATTAGCTACGATAGAGTGTTAATTACATTATTCATTGAGGTGATTATTGAACCAAGTTGGCTCATTTGCTGCAGGGAATGAGAGAGAGACGGTGCTTGTATTGGAAGTCCGATGACAAGAAGCAAATCGCCAGCCAACAGTAATAATCATTAGGCCTCGATTCAGATACTGAAGAACAAGACGAAGAAACAAGAGATAAAAAGCATTCGACAGAAAGGGAAGACAAACAATTGCAGAGTATTTTAAAGGAAAAAAAAAGAAAAGTTTACAAACTGAAATTGTACTTATTTTTCTGTCTAGAAATCACAATAAACACTCAATATTAAGCTACTATGCTACTAAAATTTACTATGAAAGCAAGACAAGGGAATAGGTAATTAGAAGACTTGTCACCTAGTAATGAAAGACAATTATGATGGAAGAGGATTTATTAACACAAAGTTTTTAAGTTAATTTATGGTCATTTTATTTCGATTTTGTTCTCGAGTTTTATCAATTCACTGTGTTTATTATTGTATCGTATCGATTTCGTATTATTCAAATTTTCTGTTGGGCTTCTTCATTTATTATTATTATTACTGTTGTTGTTATTCAGTTTTTGACTGGCAGTTTTGATACGACTTCTCATCGCAGTTTTATTTCTTAAGACGATGGTCATAAGATGTTCATTATTTTATATTATAAAAGCGTTCTTCTGTCTGTCATAAGACTTTACATTTTTCCAATTTTGTGACCAAACTATAACAGATAGATTGGTCATGCAAATGGATAAAATGTAGAGCTTTTAAGGCAAACAAAATGCTACAAAAATATTCCAAAAAAAGTTTTTGGTTTCAAGATGGCGCCTTTTAAAGGGTCAAATTTTGATTTTTTCTCAATTTAAACGAAAAATACAAAAGTTGGAAGAGAACATTATATTGAGAAAATGTTGGTATTTGAAAGTTCTATCGAACGATATATCAGTCATTCACAAACGTTTCTCCGTTTGGAAGATACATGCAAAAATGAAGTTTTTTTGCGGCAATCCTCCCATGTGAGTGCCAACGCGCAATACACCTGAGTTAAGCGGAGAAGCCCACAACGAGCTGGAAAGTCGTACATTCTCCGATCTCCATATTAATTTGCTAAATAAATAAAGGTTTTTTTTTGTTTTTTTTAATGCTATACATGCAAGGGTTTCGGAGCGAAGCGACGGTCCCTGTCTAGTTGGTTTATAATGAATTGGGTTCCTGTGTAGAAATTTGCGAACTATACGTCATGTAATGGCTTGATTATGTTTGTGTGCAGAGTCACTGTGATGAAGATTCACCTGCATTAGATTGGTTGATGAGACAATGATCGGGACGTTGAGAACTTTCTTGTGCCACTACTTTTGAATTTCTATAGGAAGATCGGTAACTTGATGACATATTGTTATTGCTTGGGATGCTTACATCAATTAGAAAGGTTGTTTTCTGTGTTTTGTCAATCAACGTGATATCTGGTTTACTGTGTGCAATTGTATTGTCCCAATATAATTTGTAGTTGTTTAGTATTAGTTTGGTCTCACGCTAATGGGTGATGCTTTCTATGTGAGGTGAATTGACATCCGATTTTTCATTCGAGGTTTTGAATGTCAGTTGGAGTTCAATGGATTATTCCAAAGGAATAGGTAAGGATGGGTATGGCGCATGTGTTAATGGCTTTTTTTGTATTTTTTCCTGTAAGATGTGTTTTGAAGATCAGATAGAGATTGAATATGTTTTTTTTTAGAAGATATTTGGTCTCTATGTGGTTGATTCGTGGCGTTTGCCAGTACCCGAGGTATCTTCTTCTTGTTTGGCAGTTGATAGTTGCTTTAGATTCGAGAGGAAAGTTATCTGCTTTTTGCTTCCCTTCGACGACTTGTGTTTTGGATTTTATTAACCCCAAATTCCGTATATACTTTCCAATGTCTCTGGAAAAGGATTCGGAGATTATTACTATTATTATCAGGTAATTGATATGAAGTATTTTATGGTAATGTTTGTAGTGCATTAATGTATAATTTATATTACAGAAACAGCTATCCAAAAAATCGATATATAATTTCATATGATTTCTTCAGTCGTTGAATGTTGTACAGACAATGAAATGATCACACTGTACTGATCACGTGACTTTTATCAACTATATCGAGAATGACGCCATTCACTTATGCAAGGCATGAAAAATGCAAGATTACTTGAATTTAATAAAACGTTCCACTGCAGGCCATGAGTGCGCCAGTGGATTTACCTCCCAGAGATTCTCGACCAATGGGACTAGCTGAAGTTGGATAGTCATTCCGATACCTGCCAGCCTTTAAGCCCCGAGTAAGAATACAGGTACCCATTTGACAGAGGGCTGGGTGAGTCCTAGGATCTGTCTGAAAGAGTAACAACCGTGGATTGCCGAGGGTGTCCTGATTCCCCCGAAAACCTGATGTTTTCCGATCACCGCCAGGAACTGTTCTCGCCATCTAAACCACACGTAAATGTAATTCTTAACCAACTCCAATATTCACGCATAACTAAGTCATTAAGGATTTTGTAAATTCATCTTTAAAAAAACATATAATTAAAAAAGATCTGTTTTGAATAATAAAAATTGCAGAATGGAATCAAACATTAGAAATTTTACGTAAGTCACGTTGCATCAATTAATTTCTCTATATCACATGACAAATAGAAACTTCAACCCCATTGAATAGTTTAGGAGATAATAAACCTAACGCTCTTGTTACCAAGACTATAGATTTGAAGATGGAAGGAAATTCAGAATTAAAGTGAATTAATCAAAATTTCCTCTTTAACAACTCTACTTTCTACTTCAACACTAACAGTAATTTAATATCAGTAATTTCTTGTGAATGTAAAAATCCTTTTCGCTGAACTAAGATCACTTATTTGAACTTTAAGCTTCCTAAAGGAAAAAGTTTAACTTGGTTTGGGCGATCGTTACGTTTTTAGAAGCCTTCGCATTAAAACATGGCGGGTTTTTTGCTCTTTATAATTTCTCTCGGTAGATTCTCCGTCGCTCCGTGCAGAAACAACTCGACTCCTGCTACAATGTAACAATTCCTGAAAACTGTTACATTGTGCGCTCATTGAAATTCAACAACCAACTCCAAACTTCGTTGTAAATGAATGAAAATTAAAGGCCACAGTTTTCATTTTTCCCTAAAACTTTTACAGCTAATGCTACGACGACGTAGAATATGTCTCCAGTTGCCTTTGTAAATTTCTATTCCTTTCAACAGCTTATAGACGCCGCTAGATCGCAGCTCCCCGCCCCCTTTAATTCGTAAGTAGATGATAAAAACGAAACACGTTAAGAAAACGTGTTTATTAAGCCCGTTCGCTTTTCGTTATTGTCAACAAGAAACGATATCTAAGCTACTAACTTGTGAATGTGGCATAAATTTTGCCGATAGGCTAGTACAATATTATTATGTAGGAATAAAAATAGAATAATTTTTGAAATTGATCAAGTGTCAAGGAAAAGATCACGTGTCTTAAGTTTTTTGTAGTAAAATTGATGAACGTTAGTTCAAAAATGATTCGGCTTTTAACTATTTCTACATCTTCTTTTAGTGAGAACTTCTTACATCTTGCTTCTTAATATTCTTTGTAGCTCTTTGTTCTCAAGAGTACGTTGTTAATCTCTTTCATCAAAAAGCAAAGCTGATTCACGCCCACACACTGACGAGACAAGAATTGAATTCGCTACAAAATAATCTATTCGTGTAAAATTTTCTCATAAATAGATTATTTCTCTGTTTGTTTTTTAATTATTTATTATTATTATTATTAATATTATTGGAATATATATATTTCCCAAAATTCCATAAAAAGATATAAAAGAGATTTTTTTCTGCTTAATGATAGTTTGTGTTTTTAATGATTTATCCTCAAAAAAAATAAACATAAAATAAATTTATATATAACACCCTCGAAAGTATATTATTCCACAACGGTTTTAAAAAAAAATGCAGTTCTGATGCTTAATCCATCTGGTTAGTATTAAATAGAAAAGTTAGAATACATCCACGTAATAAAAAATAAAAAAAAAAACGCGAAATAAATGACGTCAGTAAGAATCGTGACATGAGGATAGAATCCTTGAGAACTTCCTCATGGAAATTTCTGATTGGTTAACGTAATAGAGGATATTCCTTAAGCATTGCTTAAGTTTTCTGAATAAATGTTTTCTTATACGATCCCTTGCAATTCAACTTCCAAGAATACTTCAGGGATCAAGGATAACAACTTTTTTTCAAGTTCTTCTATCTATTCAAGAAAAGTAATTGTATACTTAAAACTCTAAGAAAGATCTTAGAGCATTCGAGAGTTATCTTCTTGTTAAAAAGTCCTTATCCTTCAAAGACAGTTCTTTTTTTAAAATGTTCTGTAGAAGCCTAACGTCCATTCACAGATGCAACCCAATATTAAATAATTCCATATTTAGAATTAATAATCTAACGGGGATTTAAATATAATGTTTAAACATCAGTGTTTCTCTCGTACACCGGTCTTTTTATTTAACGGAACTTTTTTTTTATTTTTATTTACTTTCGATTGCTTTGTTATTCTAAGGAGGGCATGGATTTCTTAGACGTGTCATATTTTTTTTTTCTGATTCCATTTCATTTTAAATTATTCCGATTCTGATAAAAGGGAGTTTATTTTGCATAAAGAACGTTTTGACGTTTTTGAATTAGAGCACAGTTTGACCAAATAAAGTATTTAGGGAAGTTGTGCAGAATATAAGGAACTGGGATTCCCGAACGGAACAAAAACCTAAGTCCTAATTATAAGTTACAACAAATTCATACTTTAAGCCCTTAGCTACTCACGTAATGGTCGAATATGTACGGAAACTAATAGGGATAATCTTCCTTGTAATAATTTAAAATCTCCACATTAGATCTTAGAAAATTGAAATTTTAAAGTTGAAAAGCTGATATCCATCTAAGAACAACGAAAAAAAAACCACATTACATCTTAGAAAGCCGTTTTTTTCCTTGTTCATAGACAGACATCCACATTTCAACTTTAAAAATTCCATTTAAGATATTCTGTTCTAATCTTCTTTCGTATCCGATTCACTTTAAGAGGCAGTACAAACAAATCTATAGTACAATGACTCTAATATTGTTTTTAAAGAACTTGTTGTAACCACGGACAGTATGTCTAAAAATTGTTGAAAGATTATTACCAGTTATTGAACTTGTTGTATTCGCGGACAGTATATCTACAAATTGTTACAGATTATTACAGTACGTCTACAGATTGTTACAGATGAAATTCTAAATGTGTAATGAATTTTTGAGGAAGAGAAATAACATTTTCCTGTCCTCCATCACCTGAGGAAGTTTTCTTGCTTAAATGAAACGAAATATAGTGATTAAATGTAGGTTGTAATAGAAGTTTATCTATGTTTATTATTGATTTGAAATCTGTAGTATCCTGTGATAGCTGATTATTACACAGGTACAAAAAAACAAAAAACAAAGAGTAATATAGAGAACCCGAGGATGCTTTGAAAAATGCCAGAGGAGTTACGATCGAAAAAAGAAAAAGAATAAATGCATCAAAACGAAACAAGAACAGAAAGAATGTAAAACCTACTTTCCTTCAATGTGATTTCTGATTTTTCTTTTCTTTATTTTTTCATTCAAGTCATGAAAAATGAACACGAGTTGTAACCTATCAAACAAACTGTTTGTATCAAACAAACAGTGCATATTTTCCATTTTCCAAAAAATATAAATAATTAAAATCCACATTATTTATTTGAATTGTATAAATCGGATTAATCGTATCGAACCAAGCGCAAACGATTAGCGAACGGATTAACTCCCTTTTAACACATAGAAATAGGATAGAAATCCACTGTTTAGATTCCAATGCTTTTCTATGGGAATTTTTGTTGTTTTCTAGCGCTATTTTCTCGACGAAGAGTTCAAATGTAAAAGTCAGATCGTCTCTCGTCCTCAAATGTGCACAACAAGTTTCAAGATGATCCATCCAACGGTTCAAAAGTTATGTTGGGAGGAAGAAGTAACCGCACAAACATACAGACTGACATGATTTACTTAGCCTCCCTTTCTTACTGATTAAAATAAAAGGAGAATAAGCTTAACGTAAAACTCGCGGATTAAATCCTTTCCTTTCTTCCTAACACGTTTCTCAAATATCATTCTTCCACTGAACAATAGAAACGGAGTGGTAATCACTGCAAATATTCAGGACGTGAAATGGAAAGTTTGAGAACCGCTGCGTTAATGTCTTGTTTCCATTGTAATAGTAAAAGCAATGAGAAATAAACCGTTAATGAACGGAAGAGCTTTGATGTGTTAACGGAAAGGAATTTCATCCAAGTCATGTGGGAAACAGTGGAACTGGAGATTCCAGGGCAGTTTCAACTCATAACCAATGAAAAGGGGCCGGAAGATGATGACGGTGATAAGTCTTGTGATTGTAATCTAATTTCCCTTATTTATTCCGGTCGCTACGTTAGGTGAAAAAAGAAAAAATGTTCTTGTAGCAATTTGTACAATTGTTTTCTTATAAATATAATTTCATTTGGAATTTTTCAATTGTATTCCCAATTAAAGTCTTCATTAATTTAATATTTTCGAAGATTAAAATTCTTTAATGTTCTTTTTGGACAGAAATAACTAAAAAAGTAAATAAAAAATAAAAAAAAAAAGTGAGAAAATCGTCTTCTCTGTCTCTCTCTCTCCTTTTATTTATGTATTTATAAAAATAAATAAATAAATAAAATACAATAAAATAAAAGTAATTAATTATATGTCTTTAAATAAAACTTTCATTAAAACTAAAAATTAGAAACAAGTCTTAGATTATCAAATTCTAAAATATTAAATATTAAATTCTAAAAGTAACTTAAAATCTAAATTCTAAATTAATAAACTATTAGGTCTATTTATTTAGTCGATGTATTTTTACCTAAATTTAGTTTTAGATCTTAACAAATAAACGAACTGGCATGAAAGTTCAAATTCATGATCAGAACTAAAGAAATAAAATTAAAAATTTTAACATTTTATTATTTTTTTATGTTCACCATTTTATGCTTAATGTTAAAAAATATTTCATCTTCATAATAATTTTTAGCAGCGTATTTTTTTTTTAGACCATCTGCGAATTACAAAAGACCTCTTTGTAAACTTTGATACAAAAACAAAATGTTTACGATACGATTATAGAGAACTTTGTTTTTTAGAACTAGGTCTACACTCTCAAGAAGAGATCACAGGCAATGATCAACATGTAAAGGATATTATTACAAGGGTGTGTGCGAAAGAAAGAAGGTCAGGGATACAGATATCCTTTCAAAATTAATCGATATCAAATCGATCTAATAAAATGTCATTCATTAAAATAAAAGTTAATTTTCAACCTTTGCATTAATATATTGTTATAATAACAATAGAAAGAAGTGAAATTAGAATATTTTTTTCAATTTTAAAAATTTATTTAGAACAACAATTAAATTATTTAGAATTTTTTTTTTTACAGTATCTGTAACTGAATTGTAAAATGTACAAATCGTTTTAATAGTAGCACAAATGACTCTTTTAAGCATTGATGAAGCCTTCAAGATGCGTGTGAGGATATTCTAATGAAGAGTTTCGTTTGTCTTAACTTGAAAAATATTCCAAAATATAATATTCGTCAAAAAAAAAAAAAAAAAAAGGTTTAGCGATTCGTGTCTTCTTCATTTTTTTTTCTACGTAATCTAATTGCTTTTTAATTCCATCTACCTTCCGTGCATCTCACTTCTAGGTCTTCTTCCAGGTTTTTAATTATGTTGCTCACTTGAGACCTACACATTCCCATCGAATTCTATTTCAGCTTTTAATTATGAAGTTCCGAATATTCCACCTGGGAGTTTCATCTTTCAATCCTTAATGAGCCTTCTGAATATCTGGATTGGTTTATTTGATGTGTATCCATATCTTCTCACGAAAACTGCGCGGTATTTCCATTTTACTAATTACCCATATTTGTCTTTTTAATATTGTCTATCTTAGACGTTTTTTATCAAATTCGATCTGTAGTTAATTTTGATCGTAACGTGTCACTCATGTTGGTTTGGTAGTATCCCACTGTAAGGCTTTGCAAGCCCTTGAGTACGCCAACAATTATAAAATTATTTATTCTTCTGTAATCCTACTTCTGAAGTGAGTTTCAATACGTCAGATCGGTCCTTTGTTATTGGAGAGTGGCTTTTGGGTGAACCAATCAGAAGCTCTCGACATCGGTTACAAGGTGATCTATGGAAGTCCGAACCTCAAAAATATGCATAAATACAGCTTTTTTTGTCTTAATTATTGCTCCTTAAATTCACAAAAATAAGGGGGGAAACCCTAAGGTAGGCTGAAGTCTTAAAAATACGTTCTGATAATTTTTTATTATTTGTTGGGTCTTTTCTCAAAGAAAAACCAAGACAAACACCAGCTTGGTCGTAACTGATTTCAATACTAAAACCCTAGCAACGGATCCTAGCAACAGGCTCTTTGAACTGTGACGTAGGTTGTGATGACATCACTTAAACGGTGCATTACCGTGAGGTAATTCAGTAAAGTTACAACAAGTTCAGTGTTGAAGAATCATCGTGAAGTTGAACAGTAGTTTCTTTATTACTGGACATTTATAAACTTTATCTTTACTAATCGTTTTCTTTATTGTTTTTAGCTTACTATTCAACGGAAAGTGTGACTCCTCAAATCAGTGTATGTCTATGTATGTGTCTGTGTGTGTGTTCCCTGCTAATAACGTTTGAACCGCTAGAGGGATCTTCTTGAAGCTTGATAGGCACATTCGAGAACTAGGTCCTTGTCTAATAATTTGCGCGATAAAGCGACAAAAATCCCCATAGAAAAGCACTGCAATCTAAACAATGGATTTCTATCCTATTTGTAAGATCGTCTTAACCACTGAATATTAAATCCTTTCCATTGCGCGTGGTTTGACACGATTAAGTTAATCTGAATTAAGCAATTTACAGAAATAATATGGATTTAATTCTTTTTTTTTTTTTCCGAGAACGAAAATTCACCCATTATAATGAAAATTTATACTGTTTGTATTTAAAAGATTTAATAATTTTAATATAAATGTAGGCGTTCATTTTTTTTCTTCTTCACGAATTTAAAAAGTAAATAAATAAATAAATTTTAAGAAAAGAGGCGTTAAATTCTTAGTCTTTTCGCTGTTCTTTTTATTTATCGTTTATCCGGTTTCTCCAAAGTCACGAGTTTTTTAAGTTAATGGTTAATTGCAACCAGTTGAGAATTTCAATGGCGTGCTTGTATATCTTCGTTTTCCAGCCCAGAAGAATTAACATTTTCATTGGAATTTACATTAATATTAACTATCTTTTGCTTCCGAATATGGAATCAAAAACGTGCTTCGAGTGAAAGATTTACGAAAAGAGAATTGATAGCTAAGAGGAAAAACTGGAACGCTTCGAAGATTTTAAAGTTTTTTGTTATATAGGTTGTTGTTTTTATATGTTATTGTTTAACAGCTATGGTTGGAAAAGGTTAGATTCTTAAGATATGGTTACCCTGTCAATTTCCGAATATTTCCATAGTAAGATCCCCCCAAAAAAGTAATGCCTCTACCAAAGACAATGAAAGCAGAAACAATGTAACTTGCATTTACTAGCGGCTATATGGAGATTCGTCTATTTGTAATTTTCGAGTCCAATTTCTCGCAATTTAACAGGGAGATCACATCTGATAATATTTTCCTAAATCACTAAAATTTAATAATAAAGAAGGTTTAACGTGCATTAATATAATATGAAAAGGGAAGAAAATCTATAAAATGCACAAATTCGTTAGAATTGTTTGCTTTTCACGCATTGAGCCGTCATCGATAGCAATCTGGGACAGCTGTTTCGTCCTTATTAGGATTCATCAGTCAGATTTAGCTTCGATGAATGCGTGAGTACCTATGATCCCGTCTTCCGCTCTCGGAAGTGGGACTCGGTTGAAAGCAAACAACAAAAGAAAAACGCGGTAACCAGTACAGGAAAATTACCTCGGCCAGCTTTGCGCTGAGGTCGAAAGGCATTTAAAAAAAGCATAAAACCTAACGAAAAGTCGAAAACTTAATAATTCTCAGCTCAATCATCGAAGCTAAATCTGGCTGATGAGTCCTAATAAGGATGAAACAGCTGTCCCAGATTGCTATCGATGATGGCTCAATGCGTGAAAAGCAAGCAATTCTAATGAATTTGTGCATTTTATAGATTTTCTTCCCTTATCACTAAAATTTCAACTTCAATTTTTTCTTTCTTGTATTATCACTATTACTGTGCTTTAAGACAACCTTCATCGCCTTATCTATTAATACCAGAATCAATAGGGATTCCTTGTAACAAGTTAACTCTATCTCTAATGTTTCAGACTCCTAGGTTAAATAGTTTCTTTGAAATTGCCTCGATCTCAAGTCGTTTCATATTGGTTAACGATACTGTTAAATAGTAGTTATAGCTTTAACATAAGGTTAATTCCGTTCAGGATTCCTTAAAAACTTATTAACTATTTATTATTCAAGGAAAGTTGGAGAGGAGCCCTGAAGTAAAAGTCATCAACAGCTAAGTCTTCAAGGCTAAAATACCAAAGACTGTCTGAGCTTTATATAAGAGCTGAAATATGTTACATAAAAGAAACGACTGATGCTTTCTTTTCCAGTCTTCGATATAGGAGAGAAATTATGTCAAGAGTGGAATTTCAGGTATTTTCCTTGAATTCATCTCTCGTTTACAACCACCCCGGTTCTGCGGACGTCAAACAAAAATTCTGTATTCTGTATCAGCTTCCTTTTTCTCTTCTCCAATACAAATACTTATTCACTCGCCTTTAGTATTCTTTTTCTAAATAGGCCTAAGCCATTTAACAAAAGACTGTCTTCCATAAAAGTTTTAGAGGCTATTTAATACCTTTATTACTTCGCAAATATAATCTAAAATCTTGTTTATCTTTCGAAACAATCGAGAAGATTCTATTTAATCTCTTGTCAATCTCTCTTTAGTCTCTGGTAACCTTGAAATGAGCACTTCCTCGAATCCAAGTCCTTTTGTATGTTTCAGTCGTGGCTGCCATCTGCAAATCAAAATCAACAATACCTTGTTTGCGTACAAGATCGGAATAAATACTTGTGATTGAACTCCTCTGAAAGGTTTCCTTTATAACAGATATCAGCTGTTGAGAGAGATAAAATGGCAAAACTAACAAATGCCCTGTGTGTTTTTCAAGCTTGTGAGGGGCGTATTTTTCCTCTCCGAATAACAACTCTTAAATCCTTTTATTTTTTCTACTTTGCCCATGAGGTTTTCTTTTTTTTAAATTAATTTTCCCATTCAAATAGAAGGATGCCCAATTTTTGTTTACATTTTGACTCCGGAAGTGGCATGTTCTTATTGTGATTTCACTATGTTTGTTAATTTTAAATAAATAAAAATAAATTACTTGCATTATATTATAGAAACATTGTACAGTTTAATGATTTATTTCGTCTTCAGAAAGCAATAATTTACGAAAAAGTTTCGATCTTCCGGAGTTAACTTTGTTTACACCGGAAGTGCACAGATCCCATCTACATATTACTTCGTAAAATTACTTCCAAACGAAGAGGATTGCAATATTCACATGCGTTCTCAATAATTAGTGTTTTAAGGATTTTTTTTTGTTAACATTTTACCATTTGTTATTTAATATCTATTTAAAACGAGCTGCATTTTGAACGTTACAATTTTTATTTTTTTTAGACCACTTTTCAAGAATCTGTTTCTTATCAATCTTTTTTATAATTTAAAAGGAACGATTATTTGTAAATTAAGATCAGTTTATTGCAAGCAGTTAAAAAATAAAAAGGTAGGCAGCTAGAAGTCCACACTGGCAAATAATGCTCTATCCGTGCCATGAAATATAATCTTCAGACTGCGCTGGTGATTTTAATAAGATCTGTTTGTAATACAAGAATACGGAAGTTATTACTTTGTTTTCATGAAAGTAGTCGTACAAATCTTGTGTCGATTTTCTGTAGGAAATATATTCTACAATTTCCCATAATAATGCGAAGGTATTTCTATTTCTAATTTATTTTTTAGGATTCAAAACAGTTGTAACATTAATAAATTCTTCGTGTAAATAAAAGCAAAGCTGCAAATAGTAATAACAAAACAGGCTACTGTAAAATTATAAATATGATTGATTTTTACATATCAAATAGCTTAAAACTTTATGATTTAGAGAAATGACATCATAAACGACATCATTGAAAAGTTTCGATGGAGAAAACGGTTAACGTTCCGCTATCGAGGTGAATCGTTCAAGTGACTGTTAACTTGACTGTCATCGTGAATGTTTAGTTGGATTCCACAGTTTTGAATAGTGTACAGAAGTTGATCTTTTTTTTCTCTCTCTCTGTCTCCTTCTTGCCTTTCTTTTTCATGTCAGATGTCTGTAGTCGCCTTGTACACAGTTCAAGTAAACAGAACAGGTTCAATTCAGGTCCACTGATAATGAATGAATCAATGATCCTTCCAACCAAAAAAAAAGAGAGAGAGAGATAACTCTTTCGTTGATTTGAAATTCTTATAATTTGTCAAAATTTCTGCGCCCTCTATTTATTGACATTAATCTAAATGTTTATAATATACTTCCTTAGAACAACTTACCAGACAAGCATAAATCATTTCGTTGTATTACAGTTTCTTTCTAACAGGCTTCTTTGCTCCTCTGATTACAAAGAAGATCAACTATTGGTTGGTTAAAAACAGTTCCCAGTGTCTGTAGTAAGTTCTAGAGAACGTAAATTGCTTGAAAATGCCTTGAGGGGTTTGGCTGTTAAAGGCTCATCATGACACTTGATGTATTTCCTGAATGACCTACACTCTTGACGTTTCACCTGTCTTTTGAAATTGTGGTCATAATTCCAGAAGTCACTCGCATGCGTACATTCTGCCATGTGCTCTATACCAGGGCTTCTCTACCTTTATCGCTACAAGGCACAGATTTTATAATTGCAAAATCCCTCAACCACTTAACGTTTTCATTGCTTTTACTGCTATAATGGAATCCTCAGAAAAATAAAAAAAAACACCTTTGATTTACAAAGGAACATCGAACAGTCTCTTTTAGAAATCCCTGAAATACTTTTAGGTTAATATGAATGTGAATTTTATTAATCTTCATTGTTAGAAGAGATCAAAATATGCTGAGGTTATTTGATACCTAGAATTTAGTCTAGATTAGAACAATTGATAAGTGTGAAGACTACAGACGCACTCTCAGAATATTTTTACGGCACACCAAAGGCAACCTGACGGCACAGCATTGTGCCGTGGCTTTAGAAATTGTTCTCTCCCATGTCCCTACAACTTTCTACTGCAATGAATCATATGGACATACTTGAGATTTTCTATTGCAGACGGTTCCGTCTCTTTCGACTTCATCAATTCACTGAGTGATTTTACATTTTCTAATTTGCAAGTAATTACAAATTAATTGCAGAAATAGATTTATTGCTATTTGAATACACGAAGTAAAAATATGTTATGTTCTATTTAAGATTTTTTTTTAAATGTTTCTTAGGCTCAATTAATTCTTTGAACCTAAAAACGCCCCCTCACTTTTCCTTCTTTTTTAAAATTGTTTTGTTGTTATTTTCCCTGTAAATTCGACAGAAAACTTGAATAACAAAATCAAAGAACAAATTTACATAATAAATAACAAATTCAGTTCAACTTCATTTGAGTTGAGTTATTTTCTTCACAATGGAATTTAATGGCTTCATATTCAGTGATTAATTTCATTGTGATTTGAATGAATTGCTTTTTTCTTTAATTATAATCATTAATAAACAACAATGGATGAGACCAATTCCGATGCATTGTTCATACTAGCCTCAGTACGGAGACCTTGTTATTTACTGTGACTTCTCCTGGCTGATGATCGCCAACGAGCGTGAAACAGCTGTTCCAGGAAGTCATTTGTGAATAATTTGGTCTCATCCATTATTGTTTTTTAACATTTCAAATGCGCCGTTTGAAGTCTTAAAAAAATTCATTGAGGCCGCTCTCGCTGGTACTTGGATTTTCTCAATGGTTTTTTCATTGGTGAGTTTTTCATTGTGTATTTTTTCCTTTGAGGCACCACTGCGCTTCCGATGTATTATAATCATTAATGTTCGTTATTTTTTCGTCGATTTATTTGTTACTGAATTCGAAGAAGGCTTTGATCGAAAGACTGTTTACTAAGTTTAAGTAGGCTAATATTTGCGATGACAATTCATGGTCGACAAGTGATCATTCAATGGGTTAAGACAATGAGTTAAAAATGGGAATATATATTTTCATAATAAAATCTTAAGGTCCTAAATCAAGCAAATGCAGGCGACTGCAAACCTTTTATTTTTTTTATTTATTTCTTTTTCCAATGCATCTAAATTTCTGAAAATTTAAATATGAACTTGTGAAGCCTCTGGGATTTCTATTTTCTTGTTTTTAATTTTGAAGATATTCTGCAATTAACTAAATTGAAATTCAAAAGCAGTCAATTTTTTAGATGTTTTTCGAGGCATTACTTAGTATTTTCAACTTAAAAAAAATTTGACGAAAACAAAAATAATAAAAATTTGTAAAGTAATGGTTTGTATTTAAAATATTTATTATTCGTGCAATAGTTATTTAAAAAAAAAATAAAAATTGTTCTTTTTTTTTTTTAACTTGTATGAGATTAAATTATTATTTTCTTAAATTATGAGTTATAAGAATGATTTTTAGAATGATTTCGAATTTCTGTTTGCGTTCTAAAAGTGATGATGAAATTTGAGAATAATTGAGACAAGTTAGTTGGTTAAGACAAAATTTGATAGAAGAATTTAGCAAGTTTGTATTATATTGGAGTTTTCGAACCAAAATAGATCATCATCTAATTCACAATCGCCTTGAGATTTCGGAAATCGTTATAAAAGACCAAAAGTTCGGCGAATTCAAAACTGATCTTAAGAGATCTAGATGTCAGCGTGGAAACAGTGTCGAGATCTGTTTTGCAGCTTCTCGAACGTTTGAAGCCGTAGTGAGACGATTTCACGGGAATGTAGTACAAGTTAGTTCCCTTCACATCGAAATCACAGATGAGATGGGAAGCATGGATAGATTGAACTAAGATCAACGAGTCTACCATTGTTTTTGGAACAGTCAGTGCTATTTCATCATTTGAACATAACTGTTTAAACATAATAAAGATGATTAGAATGACTTTGCACATATGAACTCTTTACTAGAGTGCTATAAGAAGTTTAGTGTTTTACTGACTTCCTTAAGCTACCCGCACACGAGGGAGCTTTTGCTGTGCAACTCGAGGAAATTGAGGTGCACAGAAAAAGCTGCATGCGACTGCGAGGGCGCAAACAATGCAACATTGTTAGCGCCGCCGTGCGGACAACAAACGAAGCACACTACGAGTTTGAATGACATCACTGGACATGACGTCAAGGATACTGCTGTGATATCGTTCCAAAACTAAATATTTGTGATTTATTTTAAACATATGAGAAATATTTTTATAATATTATTAGCCGGTATGTAATCGCAGTTGATGGCAATAATGCGATTCACGAATAACAACGACCAACAGCCAATAATAATCCATTGCTCACTGAAACAATGACGTCACATGGCAGTTTCCGGAAATGGTGAATGAGCGAAACTCCGCTTGCGATGTGAAATATTCAAAAAATCTAGGTTTTTCAAACGCTATGCTACATTCTACCGCATTAAATTACTGCATTTACATATAAACTGTATTTATGTGTGAAAGAAACTCGAAATAATCTGATATTTTTGCTGTAATCGCGATTCGCCCATCTGAAGCGAAGGAAAAATGTTTCGACGCCATGTTTCTTCCTTGGGCCGACGTCACGAGTGACGTATTCCAACGCTGCACTGTGATTGGGTAATTCCATGCAGCTTCCAGGCAACATTCCGTGTTGCACCGCCGTTCTGTGAAGCTTTTTTTCCATGCAACTTCCATGCAACTTGGCCCATGCAGCTCAAAAAACCGCTCTAGGCATCAAGTTGCACATGCAACTCGGCCAAAAGCTCCCTCGTGTGCGGGCTACTTTCAGGCCATTATCGGGTCGCGACTTAGAACGTATTGGAGTTTTGAGTCGATCAGATTTGTCGACGGGACAACTTTAATGTTTCAATTTGGAAACATTGAACTTCTCTAACTACAATAATCAGTCTATGAAAGACCAATAAGAATTCATCTTATCATTATGTAGAGGAAAAGACCAGCAGTCAGGACCGTATATAAGGTTTTTATTTCGGGGGGAGCCAAGTTAGGAAGCTGACGTCTCAAAAAGAAAAGCTCAAAGTTGTCTTTAAAACTTAAGGGGTGGGGTCAAGATCCTCTCAACAGGCATCCAACCGCAAGAAAATATTCTACATATTTCGAGATCACGAGGAGGAGCCCATGATCCCTTCACGTAAACGCCAGTAGTCGTTTTCCACTTGAATCGAACTCCTCTGTTTTTAATTCTACAGCTATTTAACCAATTACATTCTGTGACTACTATTTGTGTTAACTATAAATAATAAATAGCTACTTATTTATTGTAACTGTAAATACCCACATCATCTATGGACAGATTTTATTTAAAAATCTCGTAGGACTGAAATGTAATAATTAAAGAATTAATAAAAAAAAATATTGATTTCCAATTAGAATTATTATTGAGTTTTTTAGAGTAAATATAAAATTTATGGTTGGAGTTGAGGATATGCTTATATAAATGGAAAGAAGACAAGAAATCTAGAAATGTAGCAGGGAACTTGTCCCATTTCGTTTCTCATCGAAAGGCGACTTATTCACTATCTGTAATTTCTGAAATGAAGCGATCGGAGAAGCGATCTTTATTATTTTTTCTTTTACTTTTTAAAACAAAAGAATTGTTGTTTCGCTTTAAAATCTAAAAGAAGAAATAATAAGCATCACTATAGTCCAACAGACGGATCTTGACGATCTCGTATTTTCGTGATTTCACGTAATTTACGCGAGAATAGCCTCTGTCCATGTCTTCTCACAAAATGGCAAAGTAAATTGAAATATTTAAATGAATTATAATACGGGGAAAAGCATGAGAGTTTTACTACATTTTAATATAGTTTTCATAAATTGAAGACAGTCAATAAACAAACATTAGGTAGCATTTTCCTAGTGACAGACATTCAAAATACTAAATTCCTTGAGACCTGCTGAAGAGGCTAATGGCCAGATCTCGTGTTTTCCGTAATTCTCACGCAAACGAGATAGTCAACATCCATCTGTTAGACTGTATGTTTATTTATTAAATGAACATTTAAGTGGTTATTGTTGAAAAATGTAGTTTTAATTTGTACTTAATAGTGGTACTTTGGAAGCCATCACAAGCAGTTCGAAATACTGTTGAATTCTGTGTAGGATTCATTAATTTCTCAAACGTCTTTGAAATCTAAGAAATGGAGTTAGCTCTATGTTTTCTATTAGCTCAGTAGTTATGAGATTCCGGACTGAACAGTCGAGTCTCCAGGAATTTTGATTGCTGGAAGACTGTGAACAGTAATTGAGAAGATATCGGAGATAAAACTCTATAGCAAGAAAACAAAAAAAAGGTACTCGCCATCCAATAAAAAAAAAAAAAAAGGCTACAATGTTGTTGTTTTTTTTCCTGATTCGTCTTTATTTTCTCTAGGATGGTCTTTGATAGACCTTAAGAATTCCCAACCTTCTCCTCAGCAATCTTTGGTAATATTTTCGGTCTCTCAACTTGAATCCTATAGAATATCTTTGGGAGATACGTGTTCAAATTGGTTTCATCATCGGTAAAAGGCTCATTTTAATTCAAGATTCCTCCATCGATAGCACTTCACTGTTCCCAAGTTATTTTGACAAACATCTTTTGTACGATTCCGTTGGACCTTGAAGGCCTGATCGCTTCTAGATGTTTCCTCGTCTTCCAAATGACGCTTTCTCTTAACCCAAGGCTATTTTTTCGAATCTTCACCTTAACGATCGTTAAAGTTGCGAAACTTTAATTTATTGAAGTTAAAATGGCTCGAGATTGTTTTTATGATACCTGGTCAAACATCAATGAATTCAATTCCCGCTTCAAGGTCATGGATCAGCAATTGAACCTCTGTGAATTAAAAGTAATTTATTCTTCATTGGAAGGAAAAAAAGATAATGAATTATGAAAGAAACAAGTAGGTTTCATTCGGAATCCCTAATTGTAAAATAATTAGTTATTATTTTAATTATTGCTTAATAGGTTCCTAACTTTAATCGATTTCACTTTTTTTTTCCTAGACTAAAAAATACGAAACAACAAAATGTTTATTTATAAAATAAATTAGGGACAAACAAAGAACGAGGTTGCATTGGATCGAAGTCCTCGCGACCGCTTTTGAAGCTTTCCGAACATGGAGATGTTACAGAGTTTGAAGACATTAATCAATAAGATTCTAAAAATCGTGAATTAATTGAAAAACATTTCAACATGTTTTCGCTTTAAAGTGACCCAAACAAATGAGCTGAGGATTTTTAGTTCGCGTTTCTTTTCTTTATAAATAGTTTGTTACTCCTTAATTGATAACAACACAATGAATGGTGGTGAAATTATCTTTCTAAACGTATCAGTTTTATCTGGACCTGATCTTAAAAGAACAAAATAAAAAACATCCGACAGCAACGGTAACTTGAGCAAGACTTTGTTCCTAGTTAGACGAAACCTACTAAGTTGATGTTGTCTAATGTTTAGCACTACTTTTTGTAGAAACATACTAAGTTAATGTTACTTATTAGTTGGAGAGAAGTATATTTCTGCAGTATCTACGTTTCTTCTCCTAATCGTGTTGATGCGAGATATCGATATTGATGGTAGGTTGATGGGAGTTGCTAGAAAAAAATAATCATGTTTTATACTAGTTTTGATGCTCTTTCTGATGTCCTGTGACACCAAATAGTAAAGTTGTTTTTTATCTTTTTGTTCCTTTTGGACTTTCAGGTAATGTACCACCGTTCGTTTATCAACAGTTACCAAAAATATGTCCTCGTACGTAACTCTTCTCCAAAACAGACAACTTGTCCAATCACTGTGATTTTTTGCAGTTGAATTTTAATGTCACAGATAACTATAAAAAGACCAGAGATTGAGTAATTATTGGGTCATATTGACTTCATTAACGTTTTAAGAACGCAGACACCCGACTAAAAGAAAATCTGTTCAAAGTCTTAATTTTTCATAAGTTTATCTACTTTAATTAATGCCTGGATAAAAGGATTTGCTTTAAATTGGTCGCAAGACTTCTCTCCCTTCGGCATTAATGACGTGAATGACAATTGTTTATTCTTCCGACATTAATTTAGAAGAATAATTTTAGGGATTTTTAAATAAAATTATTGTAAAAATTAATATAAATTACTGTTAATTCTGTTTATTTAATTATTCCTTGTTGTTATAGTATTTTGAAACACATAAAATATTACAACCTCCTCAAAGACGAAAGCAAACGGATGATGTTTGTAAAAAAAAAAATTAATAGATAAAATAAAATAAAAAAAATTCTCTGAAATTTTTTAAACAAACTGTATCCCTTTCAGATCTCATCAAACAGGGATTGGAGAGGAAAAGCAACAGTGCAGACGTCTACCAAATTTGTAGATTCGCCACTGAATCTGGGTATTATCAAAATTGAATTAGCATTTTCCACTTAGTGGCTCATTCTGGAATCTTCCAAACTGCCTTTGGTGAAAGACTAATGTCCCAATCAAAGAGAGAAGAAGTGTTTGAAGAAATGAAGGAAAATCCACTTTCAATCACATTTTTCAATTCAGAATCTTAATTACTGTCATCTTTATTTTCTTTTTCCTTTGTTATATAGTTTTTAAATAGATTACGGCTTAAATCCACAATTTACAACTTTAATCAAAAATCTTTACCATTCTTTTCAATTTCTCTTAAAACTGTATATTAGTATTTCCTTAGATTTTAATTTTTGTACAAGTTTTGAAATTTAGTCACAAAAAAGAACTACGCTACGCCCTCAACAGTTTTCCTAAATTAATACATTACTTAACACAGTTCTTTTATTTGGTATTACATTACTGAATGCAGTTGTTTCATTTTCACTTATCAAATGCCGCAAAAGCTGTTATATTTATTGACTGTAATTTATAACAAACGTACATTATCTTGAGACACTGTAATTGTCCTTTAAACAAACAAAACAGCTTCCTCTTCATAAATATTAATAATCAATCATTAAGCCTTTAAGCTGATATATTTGAAAAACTTTGAACTTAAAATTGTTCAACTGTTAACGAATTCAGTTGAATGACCTGATTGGTATTAATGACAAGCGTTTGATGAATGGCTAATCAGTGGGCGTGCACATTAAACTACAACCAGACAGAAGCTATTTCAAGTATTTAGTTTTGTCAAACCAAATGGCATCAGTTCTGTTGAAATGTACATAGAAATATGTACTACAGTAAATTGAACTAAGTAAGAATTGTATTTTTATTTGATATGTTTTAAACAGAACATATTAATGTTCAAAAGCGTAGCTGTCTATTTTTTTTAAATATTGTCAAAGATGTTTTGTTCCCTAAGTGTTACGATGGGCTTTTGTTTTTTTTGCTGAATTGACCTTAAAAATCTGCAAGTGAAACAGAAATGCAATGGATTTCATTCCATATCACTTTACCCGACTGTAAATTCTTAGGAAAAGTATTTGTCTACAGAGAGAAAATGAAAAACAGGGAGTAAGCACTTTGTAAGCAATTTCTGTGATGTTTTTCCATAGAGTTAGATGAAGTTAGAAACAAACTTAGAAACCTTGCATAAATAAATATTGCTGGATGTTAACTTGTGGTGATAAATCCATTTAGACAACGCCAACCAATACCAAACCTTTTGGACAGTAGTTCCGATTTCTACAAGGTTTCTCTCGCATTTTATTTTCACCCACTTCAATCTTTGATCGTCCTAAGAATATTTTGTCGCATCGATTTTTCGCTGCTAAATCGAGAAACAATCGACGATGCGAATCCAAACAGATTGCACTAGTTTTTTTTTTTTGTTTTTTTTCGGTTAAAACGAAAAGATATTTAAGATTTATTAAACTAAAAACGGAAAGTAGATTTTAAGGCACATTTTTAAATAGACTATTTTATTATTGTAAGTGAATCTATTGTTATTGTGAAATTATTAAGTTCTCTGAGCAGTGTAATAAACATTAGCACCGTGATTCTAAATGCAATGATACTGAATGACGTTTCATCTCTTTCCTAAAAAAAGAGAGGCTTATCGCTTAATTAAGTCAGTGTGTGTGTGTGTGAGTTTGAGTGTAGGCTAATAATTCCACTTAATAAGTTTTGAACAACCGTGGGAAACAAGTTTGCATATTGTTGAGCGCGGTATTGCGCTCGGCTGCGGTCTGGAAGCGCCGGGTTCGTTTCCCGCCGGAGATCGGAAATTTCTCCACGCTGAATTCTCCTCCAGAAGGGTCCTAGGGGCCACAGCCCCTTGTAATGAACGGATACCGGGTTTCTTACCCCGGGATTAAAGGCAGGCGGGCATTAGACTAACCACCTGACCTTCACGTAGTCCCACTGATCACGATACGCCGGGAGCCTTATCTCCTTCGACCCTCAGGACCTAAAAAAGGTCTATTTATTTTGTTTTAATTTTGCCAATTTAAGAACTAGAGACGCTTAACATGCGAAATCTTTCGAATGGTATTTCTTGTCGATAGATTCCCAGCAATGGAGTCTTAAAAACAATAGATTTCTTTCCTATTTCTGTTTTAAACAATGAAATTTAATACCAATTTAGCTAATCCAAATAATAAGGCGTGTTTTGATATGGTTAAAGTTAATCCAACTTAAGCACGTAATGGGAATTTAAGTTTATTTATTTATTTATTTATTATTCAGAAAAGGTAAAATGATCCAAGTTTAACGTATATTGAATAAATAATTTTTTTAAAGAAAAACTTGAAAAAGCGCTAAAATTTTAAAACATCATAGATAACTTAAAAATTGGCTTGACGTTTCGGCAATTTTCAATTATAAATATGATATTTTTAAAAAATTTTACTGTGATTTTTTTATTTCTTTTTTTTTTGTTTTTGTTTAGTAACATTACTGTTATTATTTACTGTTTGTTTTCAATAGTTGTTAACTTTAAATATAAAAGTAGACATTTCCTATTTTCAAGACTTTAAAAAAAAAATCAATGAATAAAATAAAATAAAGATATTTTAAGAACACACTTTTTACGGAAAGTAGGTTTTAAGTTCTTCGAAGTTCTTGTTTAATTATCTTGATCATCACACGTGGATGTTAAACAGACATTTACATTTCGACTGAAAAAGTATATTCTAAAATTACTGTTCTTTTTTTTTTATGTACAAAAATTAAAGAAATAATGCAAGAAATTTCCAGAATTTTTTTTTTAAATCAACACTTTCGATTTCTGTATTATTAAGTAATTAAAAGCGCTTACAGTTTAATAACTGAATTTATTAACTTCGAAAAAAATAATAATAAAAAAAGAAATATTCGAATGTTGTTTGGGTTGTGGTCTAATTTGCTAGACTAAACTGCAAATATCGAATACCAATTTTCCAAATACTTTAACCAATAAAGATAATCTTTAAGCAATAAAGATTTGCACAATTGGTATTCGATATTTGCCGTTCAGTCTAGCAAATTAGACTACTGCCCAAACAATATCTGGATATTTCGTTTTATTTTTTCGAAGTCAATCCCGTGAATCCGATGGTTTCTAATGAAGGCGTGTGTCCTTCATTCTTCAGAATTTATTGTTTCGTTTCACGAAGCGCGGAGACTTATGGAAGAGGATTACAAGCCCAGATCATAGATATTGTTACAAGGTATAAACTGATCAATTCACCATAAAGGGGAAGAAACTTGATTTTGAACCATATTTATGAGCTGAATTGGGGACGTCCACTGTCCAATGCGTCTACCAGTTCTGTTTCGTAAAAATAGTAGGCAATGCCGGCTGAAATATCATTCTCAGATGGGAATTCTACCCAAGGGTGTGCGTTTATCACAGTAGCCAGAGAAAGCCAAAGACAAATTGTCTACCTTCAATAGAAACGGATTGTAGGTTCACCCAATCATGTTTAAAATGGTTTCCAACGGAAAGTCTCCCATTGGTCACGGAACGCTGGGAGCTTTATATCCCAAGGGCTACTTAGGCCTGTAAGTGAGATACTTTAACTTTTAACTGAATACTGTGAAATACAATTGTGAACTTTTTCGTAAAATTTTCCTCTTCATCTTCCTGAAAACTGTTTAGTTTTTCCAGTTTGAATTTACAATTTAATTTATGGCAATGTAAATACTTGATTTAATTAGGAAATTCCGAGAAACAAAAAAACAACAATATTTTGGATTGTTGTTTTCTTACTGCATATATACCATGAAGAGTATAATATTTACAATAAAAACGCAAATTTAGGTAAATGCTCTTGATTATAACAGCTTTATGTTATAAAAAAAGCTTTATTTATGTTTATATTTCCTGCTATATTCATAATCTCATCTTGGAATCTCCACAAATATTCAGAAAAGTTAGATGAAGTTCTATCTCAAGTTAAAAGTAATTTCTTTACCGACCAATGTGACCTAGGAGCAAAGGTCTTAACAACGGTCTTCCCCTTTTTCTTTTTCTCTAGAAGAATTTAATGAACTGTATGAGGGTTTTAAGCCATACTAGCCTAACCCTGAAAGAGCAAATTAACGAGGAAATGGTTTGAAAGAATTGGTAATCGTTTACAAAAAAACAATATACACTTTGCTGCTGTAATTAATATAGCTAATATTCTTTACTATCTAAATTACAGAAGCAAAGTATATATTGTTTTTTGTACACGACCACCAAACTTTTCAACCATTTCTCCAATAATTTGCTTTTTTTGAGGGTTAGTATGGATTAGAGGGTTAGTTTTTGAGGCTAGTATGGCTTAAAACCCCTCATATAGAAAAATGATCTGTACAGTACATAGAGTGAAAACATACGTGGGCTTACTTCAAAAGCTTTGTTTTTAATCCTTTGAGTAGTAATGAAAAGTGAATCAATGTTGAAGTTATAAAACTGGTTGCAATTCCAAAAGAAATTAGAGGTTGTTATTTAGAGTGGATGAGGTCAAAGAAGGACCAGACTTTGATTTATTCCCAAATTATCTACTAATTACACTAATTTGTCTACGTTAAGGAAGGATTTGATAAAGCTATTTGGACACAAAGCAGCGATGTTTCTTAAAGAGAAAACCAACGTAGAATGTTCTGGAAAACATGCTCTACAACATGTTAGCCTTGTTTTCTAATGTGGAAAAAAAATAACAATAAAAAAAAAAGGCTTACATGGCAATCAGACCAGTCCAGGGTGCGGTTTTCTCTGAAATTAGAGGGCAGCACGAGAATTCTACAGGGAACCTCTTAAAGCAGCTGCTTATTTAAAACTTTCCTTCCCAAGTAGAGCAAGGAAAAAATTCTTCGAAATCCTATATATTTTAGCTGACATTCTCAACATTAATTTGGACACGTTGTTTTTATATTATTTAACAATGGAAAACTTAAGACTAATGGACACAGCTTTTTACTTTCATGTATGAACTGAAATTTAATGTAGACAAAGAGTATTCGTTAATTGTTTTTTTAAGTCAGTGAGAATTTATAATCTAAAAAACAACCTCATAATTTGCCTACGCAATTATGTAGACAGTTTTGAAATGTTTGCGGATCATTGTTATAGATATGTAACAGCGAATTGATACATATGTGGAGAATGCCAGGGCCCACCCAGAGCTGTCGAGCCATTGAAGAAGAAGAAACAACAATACACGTTTACTGAATGTATAGCAAAAATCATTAGTGGGATCTGGAATTTTTGCAGATTATGATTAGTATTTACACACAGATCAAAATCAAATCCCCCAACCAAAAAAAAAATATATAATTTATTTATTTATTACTTTTTCGAGGGAAAAGTCTTGAAACTCCAATAATTATAAAATGACCAAAAAAAAATGCTTCTACGTTAGTTATCCTGTTTAAAGTTAAATCTAGCTAAAATGGAATAATGAATTTAACTTCTAAAATATATTTTTTAAGCATAGTGTTAGTTAATTTTAAGCAATTAATAACTTGAAGCTGAATACAAAGATAGCTTTATAAATTATTGAATGTAACTCTACAGTGAATTTTATATTTTTTTTTCAATTTTTTTAGCTTCTTTCTTTTCTCTTTTATTTAAGTTCGACATCTTTTGCCGCGATTGACTTCACCTTAGAAGCAACGACTTGAGAAAAAAAATAGAACAATACCGGAGAGAAAAAGTTTCCTGTTAGTGGTGACGAAGTCCGATCATGTGAAACCGCAGTCAACCTTAATCACAATAAAATCAAATCGTTCGAATACAAAAAAAAAAAAAAAAAGCTAAATGGCAGTTCTCTGAGTAACGGTTCAAAAGACAAGTAAATTAGGTGTTGAAATATTATGTAATTTTTTTTTTTTTTTTTTGAATAGTACAGATCGTTGATACGAGAAATGATTTAACGGATTTAGTTGACCTGAAAGAATGAAACCTGAAATATCAAGGCCTTCGTGGTTTTAAGGAAAGAAAAAAATGTTGTTTTTTTTAATAAAAAAAAAAAAAAAAAAAAAATCTAACTGAGTAATCAAGTAATAGCTTTTGTATCAAAGTAATTTGCAGTCATTGAAACTCATTCTTTTGGTTTATATTTGAGGTTTTGCTCAAGAAGTTTGTTTACGTTCTAAAGTTTATCATATCTTGTAAATTTTGATTCTTAAATATTGTTTTAAAAGTTCATAAAAATTTCCTTTGAAACTTTAAAAGATTCTAAAACTTTTAAATTTTTAAAACTTTTATTTTTGCAGTTAGTATTAGTTTTTATAGAAATTCAAACTGAATTTCTTTAGATCTCTTTAGAGAATAAACTAAAATCAGAAACTATTTTTTTTAATTAAATTGCGTGAAGTATAAACAGTGACGGCACCTAAGGTGGATAATCCGAATTATCAGATTATCCGAATTATCGGATTATCCACACGAAATCTCTCTTTGATAAAGAATTTAAAAAATAACTTTGTTTAACAAAGAAACAAAGTTCACGTGAGCATTAAATACCATCAACTAAAAACAAGACTGTTCCTATTCAAACAAACAAACAAAATTGCTCCGATCAATTCAACTTTAATGATTCTGCTAAATAGTTTTTGAATTTACTTATAATTTCTAGAAAGTTCTATCTATCTAGGAAAAGAAGTTTTCTCTTTCTAGTTTTTAAGTTATAAATGACCAGATACACGAAACAACATAAAACGTAAAACTGTATTCTAATATTTTTTAACTAGCCTATAGCCTAAAGTAATGCAGTACACTTTTAATAAATATTTATTACAACGATAACTTGGTTTTACAACTGTTCAAATTAGATGAAGAACTGCCGTAGTTTCAAAACTATTACTGTTATTAAACGTGCACTGTCGTATTATGTGATAAAGCAGACATCATCACATATTATATGAAGATTTTGACTTAATGTGGTAATTTAAAAAACAAACAAACAACCTTTACTTCTAGAAATGGGCAACAAACGAAGGCATAACGCTTTAAAAGAAGGAATTCGCACTCTGAGCTGTCACTGGGAAGAGACTGGGATGGACCGTTTCGTCCTTGTTAGGACTCATCAGCCAGCCAAACTTCACCGATGACAGACTCAGAAGGTGCGAGAAGTTAAGATCCCGGTGTTGGTCTCGCTACCAAGAACGAGACCTTCCCCCGAAGAAATCCTAACCAAAAATAAGCAAAAATACAAATGTTCCTTGTCCTGCTATCCGTTAGGCACAAAAGGAATTTAATAAAGGAATTTAAAAATGAACGAAGCCGTGTCTTCAAAATGAAAAAGAGATTTAACGTGCCTGAAAATTTAAAGAAACGGGCAACAAACGAAGGCACAACGCTATGTTAGATCACAAACTTCAGCATCTTCGACAGCTACACTTACCGCAAGGCCTTTTAAAATCTGCATGACTTTTTAATAACCTTGTAATTTTATTAATTCAGTTTCTTCTAAAACTAAATATAAACTGGCAATTTGTAATTTATTCAAAAGAGTGTTTTTGATGTTCCGTGGCTCACAAGGTCTTGTTCTCAAAATGGTTTATAAAACGTTTTTCTTGAGCACCGGCTGATTTCTGTCATCGACGATGGTGTGGGATTTATGAATGTAAGGACCGTTTGTACAAGCGGAAACAACAAAGTTTCCTTGTACTATTACTAAATAGGAAATGGGGCAATTTCGCCTCACAAGTTACTTTGTGGACGTCATACCGGATATCTTGCCCTTTCAACCCCACGAGTTAGAAAAGTCCTCAATCGATTTGTTAAGCACTTAAAATATAAAGGAAAATGAATACATTGACGGAAGTAATAAAAATAAAATTTATTTGGTGAATTGTAACAGCCATTCTGCTGTTCTGAATAGAAATGAACTTGAAATGATAAATTGACGTAATCAGCTGGAATCAGTCAAAGGGAAAACAAATGAACATACGGATGATCGTCTTTCAACTGTCTTTTATTGCCTCGCCTGTGGATAAGAAAGATAAACATGCGGGGGTCAACATAACAGAGATCAAAAAGATCTTCGCGAAATGATTTCGGATGAATACAGATTAATTAAATAGATATCTCTATCTTAACTGACCGGATCTTTTAAAGCTTTTCAGATACAGTATCTGTAAGACTGGATGTTATAAAGGGGGGAAAATGGAATAAAATCTACAGATCAAAGAAAATTTTATCAAAACGGAATATTTGTCTTAACGAAACCGAGTGATTACTTGTCACATTTCAGAACAGCTTTTCTCTCGAGCTTTCTGGCGATCGACATTTTCTGAGATCTCGCTGCTATCGAGCACTCCTGACTGATGATCGTCAAAAAGAGCAAAACACCAGTAATAAATGTCCCCTACCAAACATTTAATGTTACTTATTACATTTACTGATAAATAAGCGAACTCTTTGTTATTTCTAATGTATTATTTTAAAAAAAATATCCTTAACCCCAGCCAAAATTCCTACAAATTGTATTATTTATTTATTTATTTATTTATTTATTTATTTATGTATTACTGTCTATTTAGTTTTTTAAGAAATGTACCATTTTTTTACGTTTAGAAATGTTTACAAATCTGACGTGTATCATAGGAGGTAAAAGATTTTTTTCATTTTTTTTTCTTTTAAAATTTGTTCCATTTTATTTTAAAGTTATTTTCTTACTATTTAAAGACGAACCTCGTAATATACAAAGCGAAATGCTGTCCAACCTGTTAAAACACAAATGAATTTATTACGAGTGAAAGCAATTATTACGTGTTCTATTAACGTTGACGGAACCTCTTAATTGGAGCCTTTTCTTTTTCTGACACGAATAGCTGACGCCGTATTATCTGTTTCTGTCATCTTTTCTTTAAGCTCTCTAAATCCTCAATTATCCTCCCTCCCTGAAGGAATAACAACAGCCTCAATTGACAGATCAACCGAAACAAACACAACTTTTTAGGTTGCTGGCTTTTCTTTTTTTTTCATTTGTTTTTTTCATCTCTCCTGAATGTGGTAATTGACGATACACTTACTGTGGGAGAATAAAAAAAAAAATTGCTAAAGATAATGCAAACTGCTCTTCTTAAGGGCAGATCTCCTATTGTTGTAAGTAATAACAACTATGTTTACTTATTTCTGTATAATTATGGAACTTTATTCATTAAAGCATGTATCAAACATTTAATGTTGACCAAATTAAAATAGAAAAAGAAAACACTTCAACAAATATTACATTCACGTACAGTTTCGACTTATTTCGCCCAGCCCTCATCAGTATGGCTGACAATCAAAAACGAAAAATTTTTTAATGAATTCGACAATTTACATTGAATTAGAGGAAAACTTCGCCAATAGATCTAAACGAACAGCTGTTACTTATCTGTATTTTATAATAATTGTATTCTTTTTTTTAATTTTAATTTGGCAAAGAAGAATAATAATACAATCAAAATTTAATAATGTTCCTCTTTTTTTTTATTTTTTTTTTAAAAATTTATTATTAAATATCTAAATACACGTGCATATAATTCCGAGTCCAATTCACCAAAAGTATTTGAATGAAATAAATTCAATTCGGAATTCACCAATCGCAATTCATGGCGTCGAAAAACAATGCCACATAAAAACACCCATACTATTTTTCTACTTTCACAAAAAATAAAATAGGGTTCACTTTCATATTGTTTTAATTATTGATTTAAATATAGAGAATTTAAAATTCAACTGAATTTATTTTTGAGTTTCGCACCATTGGAAACAATTTAGTCTTCCACGTCGAATTCTCCTCTTGACGGGTTACAGGCTCTACCCAGCCCTCTGTATATTGGTTATTGCGCTTCTTCCGCGGGTGGTTAAAGGCGGGAAGGCGCTTCGGGCTGACCACCCGACCGCAACTAATTGTGTCCGTTAGGAAATGCAGGAAGCGAAGCCTTATCTCCCGCGACCCCTAAGGTCAAATAGGTTCATAGGGGCATATTTTAACTATACCACAAACATAGAGAATATTTACATATATAAAATCATATTAATTACAGAATTCCCGTAAAAATATTTTATTACAAGAAAAATTGACTCAAGTTAATTTCGTAATTAAGTATTTTTATCAAAAAAAAAAAAAATGATAAATCTAAATTAAATGTTGTTGTTGGTTTTTTTTTTTTTTTTTTTTTTTTTTTTACAAACATCTTAACATTGGTTTGGAAATGAGGCACCTAAAAAAAATCCCAGTTGTCTTTGTATATCGTATTCCTTAATGCTTTCTGTGAATTGATCTTCTCGAAACGTCAATGTTTATTTCCGGACATCGGATAATCTAAAAAGTTCTTGAATTTTTTTTATGTGAATCCTGTCGAGAAATTTGCGCATGAAAGCGACGAAAATTCCAAAGAAAAAGCATTAATAGAGAGAAATATGAATTTCTACCAATGTTTAACAATGCGTTTTAATCTGTTTAGTGATCCACTGTCATTTGCGCGTGCTTTGTCATTATGGAAATTAATTTTACTTAAACTTGATTAAGTAAAAAACAAAGAAAAGAAATTTAACGTGCTGAGGATTAGTAATTCATTTCCGTATTGATTAAGTACTTGCGGATTTAATTAATTTTGAGGAAATGGAAATCTCGAAGGTAATGTTTGTATTAGATATAATTTAAAAATGGAGATACTTCTAAAAAAAAAAAAAGGGAACATTTTAAAGAACATTTCTAGTTCTTTCAGTTACTTCTTCTTCTTTTTTTTTATCTTCCCATCCCAATCAATAGAAATTTTCGTGACTATTAAACGATAACTTCAATCGCACTGCGGGGTCATTTGATCTTCAGATGCCAAGAAATTTAATCAGTTCTCAGCTCAACATTCCCATGACAGTGAAGAAGGGAGACCAGCGTCCAAGTGTCGTCCCATCTCTGCTGTAGGGTGGTTAATCTCCCGGATTAGTTAACCCTCTAATCTTGCTTTATGGCTCTGCGTTCCTGTAATCCTATTAGATTCCGCTTCACTACAGTTAAACCGAAGAATCAATCTAATGAGGTCGTTCACCCGAGACAGGTCCTGTTAAACCTCAATCGTGTCGTATTTATAAAAAGCGTACTTATAGATTGGCTACGCTTCGGGAAGTTACCGAGGATTAAGCCAGAAATCTAAGATTCTTATTAAACTTCAAAATTAATCTCGAAACAAATTATTAAAATTAAATCTTATCTACAGGAAGACCCGAATTGGATGTTTTGTTAAGAGTAATTTTAAAATTAACTCTTTCCTTTTAATTAATCGAATATTTATTGTCTCTTCCCACGCTTTCCTATTAAATTATTATAGTTCCTATTAAATTACAAACATTCGAACTAAACAAATGAAAAACATTTTTTTTCTTTAAAATTCTGACCTGCAAACTGTATTACAAATTCCGCAAATGAGATACGTTCTTGACATTTTACTCTTTATATCTTAGTATTATTATTATTTTTAAAGAGGAGTTTAATTAGGAAATATTAAAGTTTAAGGTTACAACAACCCCACTAACAGTCACTGCCATCCCAACAGCGCTGATTGGTTTCGAGTGAATCTCGATCTAAGATTATTCCCAACTTTATCTCTGGAAAAAGAACCAGGTCCCCATGTGAAGAAGGGTTGGAGTCATCTGAAGAAAATCTCCGACCTTCATTATCCCTTTGCTGAACCACTTGATCTGAATTTTACAATAGTGTGAATAAGCTGTGAATATGATATGACTTTTAACCTGCTATTATTAATAGGCAAAAACATTCGATACAGTAGGTATACAGTAGATAGTGTTATAGATCCGAAAAGCTCTACAAATATTGACAGATAAAGGGAATCAAAACCTATATTTTGGTATGAAAAATAAAAATTAATAGAAGCAAAGAAACCAGGAGGAATGTTAGCCCGACGAAGTCGTAAGAAAATAGTTAAATACGTTAAGAATTTATTACTTTTATTACTAATGAAATCCCTTACAGATGATTCAAGTAGTTTTTGCTGACGCACAATGTAATCTTTCAAAAGAGACATTTATCATTTTTTTTTATCCCTCCTAAGGGAGTTTAATCTAAACACTTCAGCAACTAAGACAAAAGTCCTTGTTTTGAAAGGAACTGATCTGATCAGCGCTAATATTTCACTGAACAATGTAGAGTTTTTGAACAGGTCAGTTCCTTCAACTCGTAGATAGGTTCTCTCTGCGGAAACAAATTACTTAAGCTTCGATCACTTATTGGCAGTTAAGAAAAAAAAAAAGTGAATATAACTTTTGTGCTAAAGCATAAATTTAAGGGTGACCCATAATAATAAAAAAAACAGAACTTAAAAATAATAATAAGAAAAAGGAAGTACATTAACGTAAGGAAAAATAATTAAAAAAAAAAAAGTTAAAACTAAAAATTTACAAAATTAGGAAAAATAAATAAATAAATAAAAAAAACCATGCGGACATTGAGGAAAAAAAAAAAAAACTCCAAAAAAAACAAAATACGGATTCGAACCCACAACTTTCAGCACATGAGTCAGAGAACTTGCCCTCGAAGTTATAGGTGACAACTGATATGAGATGGTTGCATTTCTAATATTAAAGCTAATAGGGGAAATCCAATGAAAACAATGCCAAATATTTCGAATATGCCCTGAAAAATACCCTCTTCCTATGTTCTTTGGCCCTCTGAACATGATAGTTTATAGATCCGATCTTCGTTCGGAAGTTGTTGGGGGGGGGGGAGGTACAACGACAACAATGCCAAATATCTCGAGCATGGAGAGGCGTTGGCCCCTGAAAATATACGGTGTTTGGGCCTTTGAACACGATGGTGAAATCAGTTCGCCGATCCTACCTTCCGTTCGGGAGTTGTTAGCGGGACAGACATGGACCGACAGGACAAACGCAAGCCGATTTTGGTCGCTATCATTACAGCTTCCAAATAGTCTGTTAAAAAACCCTTCATAAGATAATATAGGATGATATAATAAATTATAATATAATTAAATAATAAATATGCATTTAAATCATATTCTGTAAGTGATTGTGTGAATGTGTAAGTGATTAAATATTCTAAAAAGTAAAAAAAAACACATTCTTTGAATCTAAGAAGGAACTAGGAAATAAATTTTTAATAACGTCTTCCAGATTCTTACTAGTTCTTTGGAAGCCAATCAAACCTGAGCTAGGAAGGTTCTTAGATAACAACGATGCTGCTGTCGTGGGTGATGAGTGGAAGGGGAGCCAGATTGAGTTACTCCAATGCTGATGATCTCTTTTAAATCCCATATAATGCGATCAGTGTTGGTTTTATCCGAGTGGATTTCCTGATGATCACGCATCGGTTACACATTTAGACGCTGATCTCAAAGTCAGTTTTTGTGAACTATAAATATCCCAAATCGATAATCACTGTCAAACGGGATCAAGTTTTAGTCTTGTGGGAGTGAATATTCATCAGGAAAGAACCTCCTATCGCGTCTGATATAAGAAGCGTTAGATTTCCTTATTATTATTATTATGTAGCGAAGAATTATTAAGATGTTCTGAAACGATTTTATAAAGGAATTTCTGTAAGAAAATCAATTATCAATTAATTATTCGAATGATCTGGCGGGTTCTTCAAAATTGATTTCTTGTTCACTGCAATTTACTATTTGACATAAAATCTGTAAATGAGTGATTAAATAAATACTTATGCTTTGAGCCACTAATCTTACAGAGTAAGAAAAAGAGATGTCATAGGTCTCGCGGATCTCATTTCAATCTCGCTTATTGTTTTACTTCATTTGTTCATCTAACATCAAAGTACAAAGCTAATACGTAAGAAAACAAAGTATCGGAAGAATTCGTAATGTTCTTTTTTCAATAACCTTTTAGTCAACTTTTTATATTCATAATAAATAACCAAATGCTTATAAAGGTTGTTTGTTTATGAAAAATATGTTAATTTCTTTGAGACGCTTTGATGGAAGCAGAGCCATTTCCTTGAATATATTCCGATCCCAGGTAGTTGTTAATATTTTTAAACCTAATTTTCTCAAGTCGTTTGCCTCAGGACAGTATAAAGCAGATCTGAACGAAATCTCTCTCTCATTGCTGTTGAAACATGAGAAAAGGCCTAAGGGAGACATCGCAGAAAACATTACCTTCTCTCATTTGCATTTGGATCGAAATAGTGTCTGAACCCCTTTAGGATATCATTTAACTAAAATAGAAGGAAGATTGTTTCGTTTTTCTTTTATAGATTCTCGTGAAATAGAAAGAATACATTTAAACAGAATGCAGTTAATTGTTTATTGCGATTTTTTTTTATTTATTAGTTTTATTAAAATCGGGTATATTAAAAAAATGTATTTCTTTATTTTTTATTTTTTTTTTGTATTGACTTCAACTAGAATTATTATAGGAAGCCAATTTTCCTTTTCTCTTCTTTAAATAAATCTCACAATGATTGAGATATTTTTATCACAATGGGATCTCCCGAATCTACGGAGAGCTTTTTTTTTTTTTTTTCTGTGGGGTTTTGAAGTTGTAAAGTTTCGAGATTTTAACATTCGCTCGGTATAAAAGCCATGGGGCATTATGCGATCGCTGCTGGGATTGCTGCTCCTAACTTTTTTTTTTTTTTTTGTTTTGTTTTTTTTGTATTGTTTTGTTTTTATAAGTGGTGAATACACAAAAGAAAGTCTGATGATTTTTAAATGTCTTATCTGCCGAATAAAAACCTGCTTTCGACTTTGCATTCAATGAAAATTCACTGATTCAACAATGCTAATGTACGTAGCTTAAATACAATTATCCTAACTAATGCACATGCAAATTTAAAATAGATTCTGAAGCACTCTTACACAAAATTCCCTGTTTGCTATTAACGTATTATTTTTTTTAAGATTTTAATGTTGTTGTTGTTTTTTTGGAGGGGGGGTTAAGGGTTGAAGGCGGGGCGGGGGAGGGGATTTTTCATCTTCATATACACAGTTCTCCACAGAGGCTTATAGGGAAAAAGTTTAAAAAGATAACTTGAAAGGCCTAGAGGAATTCCTAATGACTCAATTCGTTATGTTCACGGAGCAGTTGAAACGTAAGCAGTCACTGCAAGGTGTAGAGCAGGATATTACCCAAAAATTCGTAAATCTTCAAACACTGGTAGAAATGGGAAAGGAAAAACTTTGATTGTGTACATATGTAACCTACAGTCTCTATTGCAAAAAAATAAATAAATAAATAAATAAATAATAAAGAAGGTTTAACGTGCATTGATGTAATATGAAAAGGGAAGAAAAAAATCTATAAAATGCACAAATTCATTAGAATTGTTTGCTTTTAACGCATTGAGCCATTATCAAAAGCAATCTGGGACAGCTGTTTCGTCCTTATTAGGACTCATCAGCCAGATTTAGCTTTGATAATGGAGCTCGGAATGCGTCGGTACCTATGATTCCGTCTCCCGCTCTCGGAAGTGGAACCCGGTTGAAAGCAAACAACTAAAGAAAAATCGCTGTAACCAGTACAGGAAAATTACCTTGGGCAGCTTTGCGCTGAGCTCGAAAGGCATTTAATAAAGGCATAAGACCTAACGAAAAGTCGAAAACTTAATAATAAAGAAGGTTTAACGTGCATTGATGTAATATGAAAAGGGAAGAAAAAATCTATAAAATGCACAAATTC
>JAFIDM010021902.1:48092-60100 GCA_023159025.1 Thereuonema tuberculata
TTTTTTTGAATAAATATTCAACTTTTAGGATGTTTTGTTGTAAAAAATCCCATCCCTTCCCTACTTCGCCTTTGTTAATGTTCTAAACTAATGCGAAATCATTCTTCAGCAGGGGGGGGGGGGAAGTATTTGTAATTCCTAATAGGCTTTTTTTTTTACTTGAAAACATCATTAAATTTGAGATGTTTGTATATTTTCTCGCCGTTTTCCTGTTTTTATTAATTTTCAAAAAATACGTTTCGCAGTTTCTCGTCCACCGAAGCACAAACAGCCCTGGCCAAGAAAATCTTAAAAATCTTGAAAATTGCAATTTCATTGATATAGAAATTCATCTAAATCAGGGTTTCTCAACCTTTTTTTACCCATGGACCCCTTTTCCCTTCTTTTTTTTGTTTTTTTGCTGGAGCCCCTCAGCTAAAAAGTAAAGGGATTATATTAATAATCAACGAAATAGTAAATGATTATGCTTTATTTTGAATGAAAACTAATTTAATGCAAATAAATTATTCTACAGTGGTAAATAATACATATTCTGCACACTGGTAAATAATTCATAATAAACCATTTTAAAGTAAGTGTGATTCAATGAGATCCCTGTGGACCCCGAAGAATATTGCATGGACCCCAGGGTCCATATGGACCCCGGTTGAGAACCCCTGATCTAAATGATCGCTTGAGAATTGTTTGGGGATTAGTAACACTAAGCACTATTTTTTTGCTAATTACCTTCATTTTTACTTTTTTATAACTTTACAATATATTCTTAATCCTTTAAAATAAACAAATAAGTCTTTACTATAAAGTTACTGTCCGTTTTCAAAAAGCAGACCTACCACTGGCCGACGACTTTACTCCGCAGAGGGGTGATACGCTGAGATGGATACTTTCCTAAGAAATTCTTTTGGACATTTTCGCTTTTAAGAAAAAAATAACGGAGAAGCATTTTTGCAATAAATAGTATTTATTCTTTCCATAATTCTTTCCCGAAAAGCGCAAATAGAACGCTGCTACTAGTAAACTAACACTATAAAAAGTAAACATCCCATCTTTGTTTCTCCTCACATCTATTCTGAAGAAATCGAAGGAGACCTGACGCATGCGCAAAAGCGTTGAAGGCTCTCGTAAACAAAACCGAACAGTAAGGATGGTTTTACATCAGTTAAAAACAAAACAAAACAGGAAAAACCTTGAGGATTAGCGGAATTATGTTAGACTAGAAAGATTTTAAATTAAGTAAATCTACTAAAAATCCTATTTTAGCAAACTACAGCAAAATAATTATCATGTTGGTTTAGGTCCATTTTTGGACACATTTCGATGTCTTATCCCATCATCTTTTTTTCTAACTTTCTTTTAATTTTTGGATTTAATATGTAATATTAATTTAGTAAGATTTTATACATTAAAAGTTAAAAACACAATGTAGAAATGAGAAGTTAACTTCATTGTAGTTGGTCACAAGTATAAAGGCGCCCTCACAAATTTTTTTCAGTGGATTGAAACTGTAAAGAAAGAAAATGAATAACTAAATAAAAGTATGGATATAACTGAGAGCATGGCTATTTTTTTCATTCAGAATTCAATTTGAATATTTGTAAAAATACAAATTTCTATATTTATATTAAGATAACGTAAAATAATTATTGCGAAAAATTACAAGAATCATACTTAAACTGACCCTCAGATGCCCTTGATCAGGATCGCCGCTGACCTGTAAGGAGCATTTGTGCAAACACTTCTTTTCGCCCTTTCCCTTGATAATTTTATTTTGCTAATTTTTGTTTATCGAGAAATAGAGCAGTGGTTAAGACAAGACAGGGAGTTTGGAATAAAGTATGACTATTTTATTGTGTGTTTACAAACTGATTTTTAAAACTTACTTTGGAGTAACCGGAGTTACGGTTTCTTTGTGCAGTGCATAGCTTGCACACCTGCTTGCGGCGTTTAAGAAAGTGATTAATAAATAATTAAATAAAATATTTCTTTCAAAAATAAAAACATTCTTTGTCTTGTCTTAAATAAAATGTAATCACTTAAATTACCAGTAAATAAAAAAAAAAAAGAAAATTTATATTTCGTATTATTTAATGTTAAATCTTGTTGATAAAGGGGACTGCGTAAGAAATCCGAAAGCTTCAGTAAAATGTAATGTATATATTTTAAAATCATAAATGTTTTTAAAAAGTTTATAAAATTTGTGTGTAGGCTGAATTTTTAATCAATGTTAATTTAATGTTTAGAAATTATTTTCTAAAAAATTATTTAATATTGGGCGATAAAGATAGTAATAATAAAGTATTGTATATTTCGAAACTGATGTAGATGTTAAAGGCAATGAAATTGTAAAACTCATGGTTGGAATTTATACTATGAAGACTTCATATGTTTGTATTTGCTTTTTTTTATTTTTTGTAATTCTCCTGTTTTAAGTTATGAGTGCTACATCAAACAGAAAATATAAAATGAGAATAAACAACTTCCGGTGATGCTGTAAGGAAGCTGTTTTATAGCGATAGTTTTCAACTATAGTCTATCAGAAGAGTGATAAATGCAGAAAACGGAATAAAATTGTTATCACCTATAAAATTTCCATTTACAGTGGGAAATGATATATTTTTACATAATTTTTTTTGCAACTTATAAATAATTTCGTAAATACTAAAAAACTCAAAAAACAAATAACGCCATAAATTTTAGAAATTTTTTTACTGTTCCTAATTTTAGAAATTACTTTTACTGCAGTTATTTAATAATAATAGGCCTATATTTAATGTATAGAAGTGGAAGAAATATAAGGCTTAAACTCACATGGAAGTAAACTTTTTATAAAAAAAGTATATCGTTTATTTCTCTCACACACGCATAAGTAAAGATATATCCAAACATCGCATTGGATATTCATAATCACGTGGTTTGCAACGACGGGATGAATTTCAATTAATAAAAATTTAGAAAAATTAAAAAAAAAATAAATAAAATTAAATAATAATAATAAAAAAATGGATTTTGTCTAACTATTCGCAAAATTAATAGTAAACATACAAGGATAATTTACAATAACAATATTTAAAATGCTAATAAGTTTATTAGTAAACAAAAAATAATGAGATTGCTACAGTTTAATGTTTGTTTGTTTGTTGTTTTTGTTTTTTTGTTTTACTTAAAAATGTTTAATAAGCACTCCATTACTATATTCTCAAAAATAATTGTAAAGAAATCCCATTTTTTCAATCAAGAAAGAATTGATATTTAGCTTAATTTCCTATTATTAACATGGCATTTTACTACTAATAAAATTCATATTATATAAATATTAACGATATATTTTAATATTAACGAATAACATATTTTCTAGGTAAGATTCTGTTTTTAGGTTCTCTGATCTAGAAAGAAATGATAATAAATGAACCAGAAAAGAATTCGATGAAAATTTTGAATTTCTGGTAGGTTCGAGAAATGCTGAATTGGGGAGAAATTTCAATAGGAAACGATTTCAATGGCGCTTAGGGGTTTAGACGTTCTTTTTTTATTTTGCAGCCAGTGAACTCTCTAATGAACTCCCTTGTGGTGATGGGTGTGGTGTTTTGCTTCCAATCTATTATTATCGTTTAAACCTTAAGGACGATCTTTTCAATAGATACTGATTGCAGCTACCAACGGCAAAAAATCTTCTACTTGAAATTTTTTTTTTTGCTTCCTTTGAATTTCTGAGATTTTCTGAATCACTATCTGATACTAATGACATAATTTCGTACTTCGTATTCCAGTTACATCACAAATAGATGTTTCAAAAACTTGAAAATTAGCCATGTTCACTTCTTGGAAAGTAGTCTCATCAAATCAAAATACGTTCACAAAAGTACCACTAACTTATTACGTGAATGGATCTCATTGATGCTCTATTTGTCGTATTCGTGAATTTCTCAATGAGGAAAACTTTATGAAGGGCCACAAACATTCCCAAATTTAAAACCATTTAGAACGTAAAGAAATTGATTCAGATTTCTTCAGTCATTATTTTTATTTCATCATTGGTCTCGCATTAAAATCAAGCCAATTTAAAATCCACGTGCGCATTCTCTGATTCTATTAAAATTAATTGATTTATTTGCGAATTTCGATCTTACTTCATATAACGAAAGAAAAAGATGAAATATTCTCTAATAAAGAAAGTGATAGTAAATTTATAATGATTTCGTAGATTATATTGTATTAGCAGTAAATTAATTCCTAATAAAAAATAGGAATCACTTTTTATTTTATTTTTAAAAAAAAAAATCAATTCATTTATATAATGGCAACAGAATATCACCGTTTCAATGGTCTTACAGAATGAAATTAGGATTAAAAAATCTAAAATTTAATTACAAAGTGTTTCTAATCTGAAAATAGTAAAATCTAAATTTAAACTATACGACAAAAGCTTATTTCGTTAATTTTTTTGAAAAATAATATCTATAAAGGAAATTTTGAAAATCCTTTCAAACTTAAACTTTAATTAGAGCTTTTTAATCAGAAGCCACCCACAATGCTAAACTTGTAAATGAATGCTCATTTTTGTTTCTGAACAGTTATTGGCATTACTTTCGACATTAATTAGGTTTTCATTCTATAAAGTAAGTACACATAGATAACAGGCAATTTGCTAGCACAATCTTATTCCAATATGTAATTAATTAATTACTGCATAAAAGCTTTTTTTATCACCTTTTTTTTTTTTTTTTAAACACTTACTACTTTATTTGGGATGAGTTACCTAAATAATAATCTTAAGCCTGTTAATAGATTTGCCAATGGCCGTTTAGTACTTGAATGTACTGTAATTAATGTTGTAAATGGTGTGCTTTTTAATATTTCATTTTATTTAATTTGAAATGATGAGATATTATTTTTCTCCTACTTTTTTATAAATTTCAGTTGGCTGTGGAGGTGCAAGCCTAGGGCGGAAGCCCATGCCTCGGGCGGCCCTGATTATCTTTTAGGAGCTTATATTCAAAATATACACAATATATTTACAAATTGGAAAAGTTCCAAATTTACAAATATCTAGAGACCGACTGAAGCTTTAGGCCAAAAGCGCAATGCTTGGCAACGATGATATTACCAATCGACCCAATTAAGATAATGAATCGATGTAAACTTACTCTCATAAACGAGTATACAACACGAGAAAGCCACTGACACCACACACACTCTGTTCTCACGTCGCTTTATGATTTTAAGTATAAAATTGACACCATGATTCAAAAAAAGGATTCTTTCAGAATGCATCGATGTCTGAATGTACGGGATTAATAATAGACTATATTGAACAAAAATTACATGTTTTTTGTTTTTGTTTTTATGGAAAATAAAATTTCGAATAAGATAGGAATATCCGTGAAAAGCAATACTTTGAAACAGTAAGCTATAATTTAAGATCGTTTTTAGTTGCTACGTATTTAATTTTGGTGGTTTCGTGTCCCGACACACAAAATTTAAATTAACTTTGCACGAAAGCAAAACAAAATAGAGATAAAATTATGCCGGGGTCATTGTTCTGTACAACGAAAACAAAGTCTATATAGTCTATATATACTAAACTATATAGACCTATTTACAATAGAAGGGATTAGGCTTCAATTTTATCTTAGATTTCAATTCCTAGTTCCTGAAATGGTTTTTTAGAAAATCCGAAAAAGTCCGATCTTTTTTTTTTTAATAATAAAAATTAATCTTAAGGATTCAATCAGTCTTTTCAAATTGGCTTTCATTTAAAAGTATTTTATGTCGAGCAATACTCAAAATGAACAAAGCTCGTGCAAAGGTAATTCTCAATATATGATATGTTTAACTTAAACTATTTAATTAACAAATATTTTTTGTTTCTATGTTGGGGCTAAGGTGATTATTTATATATCATTATAAAAGAATTATAAAAGAAATTTAATAAGGTTTTTATTAAAAAAGATAAAAAAGCCCAAAGTTTCTTTTATTTATTTATTTATTTATTTATTTATTTATTTATTTAGTAAATAAAACATAATTTAAGTAGAATTTAATTTTAATAAAGATACGAAGTTTTGTGTAATTTTACATTAACTTTACAGCTGAGAAAATACATTAAAAAAAAAACTGGCCTGTTTATTTTATTTCTTCTAAATGGTGAAATATTGATTTACTGTATCTAAAAAAAAAAAAAAAAAAAAAAAAAAAAGGTAACAAACAAAAAAATGCCCGTCTTCAAAAGACAAATCCCGGGAAATTATTTTTTTTCCTTCTCTTATTTTTTAATGCATTTTAATTCAGAATAATCTTAACAAAACAAAAAATCTAAAAATGTAAAAAAATGAAGTCTTTCGCGAGAAAAGATATTTTCTGATCTTCAATGTTCTGCGGAAGAAAACGGAAAAAGCTGTAAGCGAAAAAAGGCAAAGATTAAGGTTACTTTAATAAGAATATAAATACGAAGGAGGGCGGGAGAAGAGAAATACAATAACTACATTTAGGTTAATAGATAGGCCTAACTGTTTTCCGCATTAAGGTTTGTTATTTTTCTTGTAAATCCGGTTGGATTACCACGGATTAGTTACATGAATATATGAAAACCCAATGCATTGTTTTTTTTCATTCGAAGTAAATAAAGTGAAACCTTATAAATATATTTTTTGAGATAGCCTTTAGCGACCAAAATATGCGCAAATACCGGTAATGGAAAGATAACGAATGATTCCATAGCAAAACGATACATTCACTTCGGAACAGCTGTACTTTACAAACTGTACAAATCTGTATGAAGTAAATCCACCCCCGTAGTAATGCAAGCAGAGCGGAGGAAATGGATAGAGTAAGGACATGTCCTGTAGTAACCTTTTGCACTTCTGTGATGTTCTTTGGTTCGGGGATGGCCGAGATCTGGCACCTACTTGGCGTCCAAGAAGATCCCCAGTTTTAACTACCTGCCAGAGTTCCGCCCCTAATCACTGATCCTACCAGAACCAATTATTCAGTCGCCGATTCTACTCCTTCGCAATTAGAACCATAAACATTTCAGTTCCTAAATATTTAATTAACATTTTTTTTCTATCCTATTTTACACTGCTATTTTTTTTTTTTATCATGTATACTATTTATTCTCTTTTTTTATTTCCTTTATTTTTTTTTAAATGTCCCGACCGCTCCAATTGAAGGGTTAATTAGAATAATTCTTTAATTAGAATAATTCCATTCTTCTTGGATTTCTCTATTCTTCTATAATCCATCCATAGTATTCTGTGCGGAGACAGGTCCAATTCTATGGAATTCACGTGGAACTCCCAGAAACACCTGGGGAAAGATACTGGGGTGGTTTCCCGTTGCCTGCCCCAGGACGCCATTAAGGTTTGGCGTCAGACCGAAGAGAAAGTGAAGAAGAGGCTGACAACACAGGAAAGGAAATTGAAACAGCCAAGCCACGGCCGGGAATCGAACCCGGGTGCCGACACAATGCCCCCACGGCAGACCGCCGTCAAGACCGCTCGGCCACGCCGGCACGGCTCTTCTAAAATATCTGTTTCCTATTAATGATTCGTAACCCGCAACAAGATGCTCGAAGATACTGGGTTTCGAGAGAAAAGTTTTATAATGGCGTCTTTTTTTGTTATATTTATTGAATGACTGAAGAATGGGGAGGGGGAATAAATTAAGAACCATGAACCGTTTAAGTGTGTCATCACAACCTAAGTCACAGTTTCAGGAGCCCGTTGCTAGGGTTTTAGCGTTGGGAACAGTTACGGTCAAGCGCGTGTTTATCGTGGTTTTTCATTGAGAAAAAAAGGCCCCCAAAAATTATCAGAACGCATTTTTTAAGATTTCAAGAAAACCCAAATTTATTTATTTACAGTAAAACCCCGTTATTACGCTCCCGCTTATAGCACTATCCCGTTCTTTACGCTCCTTTCATGCGGTCCCTGGAATTTTCTATATAACTCTCTATACTTTTACCCTCTTATAACGCTTCAAATCCCGCTTGTAGCGCTTTTTTATATCGGAAATTTTGTATCGAAAAGAAATGTAACACTGTAACGATTCTTTTCTTTCCCTGGTAGGAGGGAATCTTCGAACTCTTTGAAGCGGAAATCCCTTTCTATAAGTGAAAAATTGCAAATTCTTCGTAAGTACGACGAGAATTCTACACTAAATCAGAAGGTTTTCGCAGAATCTAAGAATTCCCTGATCCAGTCTGAGAACAATAATAAAAAATAAGAATGGAATTATCAATTCAGCGAAGGATGGTTGCAAACGTAAAAAAGTAAAGTGTGAAGATACCGAGGAAATTCTAATTGAATGGATTCATCAGTCCCGTGATGCATCAGTGCCATTAAATGACCCAATCATTCAAGAAAAGGCGCGTGAAATAGCGGGCAGTGCACTAAATCTGCTCCGAAAATATATTTGTATTGCTCCTAGTGGAGTATCAATTGATGTTAATAGTTTTTTGAACCGCATTGAAAATGTCGTAATTTATAACAGTAGCATACACACACGGCAAACCACAATCAAAGATTTTTTTAATAGGAAATAAGCTCACATTTGCACTATATCTATTTCAGAATCAAGTATCTTTCCTGTAAAATGGTGTCTAAATGTTTCCCCATCATATAAATCATTCCCCGTTTAAAGCGCTATCCCGCTTATTACGCTTGTAGGTCACGGTCCCTTGACGAGCGTAATAACGGGGTTTTACTGTATTTATTTTCCCTCTATTTTTGAGAATTTTAGGAGAAAAACTAAGACAAGTTGTAGTTTTGCCTATTTTTGAGGTTCATAATGCTATAGGCCTCATTGCACTCGATCTCGAGAGCTTATGATTGGTCAACTCAAAAGCCACTCTCCAAAACAAAGTTCGACTCTAATGTACTCTGAAACTCATTTCAGCATTAGGATGGTTGAAGAATAAATAATGTAATTATTGTTGGTGAATATAAAATTATTTACCGTATAGGCTCCAATAGAGACCCCCGGCGTTTATTTGCAAAACTAGCCTCGGCTCCCGGCGCTTAATAGAGACCGGCTGCTATTTGAGGCCGGCCATTATTAACAAAAACCTTCAGAACGCAATATTTTTACACAGAAATAACGGCTAATATTACAAATAGCTACTTTGAATTTCACATGCTACATAAGACTGTTAAAGATAAATGGCAATGTCTTTCTGTATCTTTCGCTGCTATTCGTCGTCTGAATCCTCAATGACGGGCGGCCGCCTCACCGGAAGTTTCTTTCGTGTATTCCACCGCGCGAATCTTAAGGCAATGTCAAAGACCGGCTACTATTTGGCTGTGTCCCCTCTGCAGCCCGGCGCTTATTAGAGACCGGCGACAATAAGAGCCTCGGCGTTTATTGGAGCATATACGGTATTCTTCTATAATCCTACTTCTGAAATGAGTTTCAATAGTCAATTCGGTCCTTTGTAACTGGAGAGTGGTTTTTGAGTTAACCAATCGGGTGAAAGTTGCCTATGACAGTCCGAACCTCAACAATATGAAAACGCTAGTGTAGACCACTCTTTCACTTTCCTCTGAAATACATGCGATTTCGCTCGATTCTGCAAATAGGTCTTAAAACTTTTTTTTATTTTTCAACTTTCCAATGATATTGATGTGTAGTTGGTAACTTTTGTTTTTAGCTATATCCCACTAGAGGCCTATATGGTCCTTGGGTCGCGAGAAGTAAGGCTCTAGGTATTGCTGACCAATGGGACGAAGTTGAGGTTTAATAAGGTACCAAAGGGTAAATTAAATCTAATCTGTTGTATGTGTTCTTAGGCATCGAGAGTTAGAACCAAAAAAAACAAATAAAAAAATGTTTTGTCTTAATTCCAATTCTAGTCGGTGATCAAGATAACTCAAAAGCTATTTGTCTTAGTAAGCTCAAATTGTATTTAGAATGTTCAAGTTCTTATAAGAAAGATCCCAATTGATTTTAGTGGTTTAGGACCAGTATAGAAGTCAAAATTTGTCACAGTACATTGGCATTTAATTCCAATACCACAATATCTGAAATAACCACAGTTCACTTTCCCATAAAATTATTTTTATTCTTTTCCTCAGTTGATTCGAACTTCTCCGAAAATTTGCACGTCAACTACACATTATTAACAATTGCTTTTCTCATTTTTTAATCTTTTGCTTCAATAACAGTTAATTAAGTTTGTTTGATTGTTTAATTTTTAATTTTCAACGCAAGGCTGCTGAGCACTTTCTTTGCATTAAGTTAGAAGATCCATCTAATATTAATCAGAGGGAAGGCAGATGGTCATAAACATACAGATGGTTGCCAGACCTCGCATGTTAAACGATGAAAGAGCTAAAACTGACAGTAAATGGGATTCCATGACTCAAATGATGCTTTAACAGACGGACCTTTTTCAGTAATAGCTCTTACATGGAACTCAGCCTAAATGATCGTCAAACAAAATAAACACAGTTCCTAGCAGATCGTCGACGATAAATCAAACAATTAGTGAACGAACGGTTTAATATTGCTCAAGGAAACCCGGATTACTTTGTGGGGAAAAAAAAATCAATAAATAAAGATTGGATGTTTTAGCAAATCTTAATCTTTAAAGAATCTGGAAGCAAAACTGACTGGGATTATAAGCCCTACATCTCTTAGTTTTACACACTGATTCAATCATTACAGTTAGCATATAATTATTACAAGTGAATATTATAATTTTCATTTTTTTCTTATGATTAAATTGTAAAATAACTTAACGTAAGTGAAAATAGAAGTCAGATATGATACTTGCAGTGCAGTTCATTCATCGATAAGTGAAAAAAACAAAACAAAAAAAAAAAAATCCGATGATTTTTCAGTTTACGACAACGGTCTGAAACCTAATGTAATGTAATGTAATGTAATGTAATGTAATGTGGTGAGCGTCGGTGGCTTGACAGCACCGCGACCTAAAAGATCTATTGTGCTATCCCACGGGAAGAAGGACAGAAAGATTGAGAAAGGATGGTGTGAGAAATGCAGGGGAAACGGGAGAACCCCGGGAAAACTGCCCAGCTCAGATCGCCACCATCAACGAAACCCACATGAGAACCGAATCTCGATACTCAGAGGTGAGAGGCTAGTGCCGTAGCGACATCGCCAACCGCGCGGCCGGTCTGGAACCTAACATATCAGTTTGGCACCTGTAGTTCCTAGGAAGTATTTCTTTGTATAGTTATAAGTTTATATATTTTTTCTGCAATTTCAATATGTACAGTAAAACAGTTAGACAGACAAGCGAGTGAATTTAAAATAGCCTTCCTAAACTCTGTATACTTCGGTTTGCTACTGAAAAATAATCCTATAGACGCTTTAAACAATTACAGTGTTATTACTAATATTTTTATATTTTGAACTGGACTTAAATTACATGCAACTATTGATATAAATTACAATGGGTGAGACCAAATTATGTACCATATGACATCCTGGAACAGCTGTTTTTATTGTGTATTTTTCCTTTGAGGCACCACTGCGCTTCCGACGATCTTGATATAAATTATAAAATTATTTTATAAGAATGAGATAGAAAGACAGAGGATATCAAGGTGAAGGATTTCAGAAAATTTACAAATACCTGGTGAATAAAATAGTACCTCCAAAATTAGCCAAAAATTAATTAAGCCACGTAAATCCAATTACTTTTAATCTTACCGCAGCCGTGCAAATGGCTGTGGATTAGTAAAGGGATTAATATGCTTTTAATGCTTTTATTTCAGAAAATTTCGTGATCTTCACTCTAAAAGGATCCATACGTCTTTATTTTTATTTTATTTTTAAATAAATATGATTGTATCTAAATTAAATAGATTTATTAAATGGATCCACCTTATAACACGAGTACGAAACTTCATAACTTCTACACAAAATCCAGACAGCACTTTAAATCGAAGCAGTCTCTGACTCAGCTATTGGTTTGTTTGTGTTTATACGACTCTCAAATCCCCCAAAAGACTGGTACTTCTTAATTAAGCGGGGGGAAAAGGAAT
>JAFIDM010022303.1:0-11121 GCA_023159025.1 Thereuonema tuberculata
ACATGGCAGGAGTGGATTCAATGTACGCTGTGCAAGAGATGGGCGCATAGTTCCTGCGTAGCCAGTGATATTCGGGTTTTATTTTACGAATGCCTCAACTGCAAAGAAGATTTCTCTAGCGAAAGTGATTAATTAATTCAATGTAAACCTAAGGTCTAACAGATGGATGTTGACGATCCCGTATGTTCGTGATTTCACGTAATTTACGCGAGAATAGTCTATCCATGTCTTCTCACAAAATATTGAAATATTTAAATGAATTATAATACGGGGAAATGCATGTGACTTTTACTACATTTTAATATAATTTTAATAAATTGAAAACAGTCAATAAACAAACAATAAATTCATTATGTAGCATTTTCCTAGTGACAGACATTAAAAATACTAAATTCCTTGAGGCTGAAGAGGCTAATGGCGAGATCTCGTGTTTTACGTAATTCTCACGCAAACGTGATCGTTAACATCCATCCGTTAGACATTATTTGATATTATTCATTTACGACTTTCAACTGCATAATGATTATTTTAAATTTTCACTTGAATATGTAATACCTTAGGTAGTCTATGTTAAGTTAAACTTTATTTCATGATATCCTAAATGGCATATTATTTTATATTCAATAAAAATCTTACTGTAAATGTTGTTATTCTTACCCGGACCAACGTGCCTCATGGGGTGGTCCAGCCTGCCCCGTGGTCGGGGCAGGTTGGACCACTCTACCATTTTTGCGTTGCGAATTAATACCAATTTTATTTATGAATTTAATGAAATGAAATCAAGTATTTACATTCTTGAATAGTTCCCGATTCTGACAAAAATAAATGCAATGAAAAATCTCTTAATAAAAAAATAAAAAAAATTCACCAAAAAAAAGTGGACCGCTCTGCCCCGGTCTCCCCTAAATGAATTAAAAAATAAATTTCCATCTCTTCTTGAAACAAGTAGTTACATCCATGGCGTAAACTAGAAAGTGAGGAAGCAGCTACTATGCTGAAACCTAAAAATGGCCCCTAGTGCCCTGACTGTATTTCCTGTTCAGCCAATGGACATGCAGTTGACATTACTGTTATTTCGAAAAATCTTGTTACGCAGGATCGGATCCAGTCAGTATTTGGATGAGAAACTTTCTAACAACACCGGGTATTAAAAATAACACCCATTGTAAATCAGAACTTAATATAGTTTTCTAAACTACAACATTTTAGGATAGTAAAAAGAGCTAGAGAAGACAATAAAGACATTAAATGATGAAATCATATCTTTACACATGTTTCGTTTCCTGAGAAGCTAAGGCAGTCAACAGATTTTTTCGGTTTTGTTCAATCAGAGAGTTGTGTCTCCCGAGATTACTTTAAACTAAGTTCAGTTTTGGAGACAATTTAAAAACCAATGAGATTTTTACTTTGAATATACTTACATATTTATCAGCTAACCATCCCCAGAATGGAGCTGTAAGGGCAAAACAACCACCGGATACCATGAAAGCTCCACCAGTCTCAATTGGACTCAATTTGAACTAAAATAATAAAAGAAAAGTAAATGTTTTTTTCATATTCAATTACCTACTTTACTTTTTTGTACTAATCTCATATTTTCTTGTCAACTTAAGAAAATGACAAATTAAATTGTTAAATAGAGAATACCTCATATGGCACTATCTTAAGTAAAACATTTAAATGAAATGTCAAAAAGAAAACCTTGATAGTTATTCTAGAATTCAAAATACAAATATTACAGAATAATATTTCAGAAGCAGAAACATTGTATGCTTTGTGAAGAATTTATCTTATCAGTCTTGACAAGAACATTTATACGAATGTCGAAAGGCCTCGACTTATCCCACATAATAAGATACTACATTTGCTGTTCAAAGAGTTTCCAAACATTTTTGATCATCGTTGTTTTTATTTTAAAACTTTTTTGACTATCAGCTTCGCTTTCTTCTAGATTTCCATCATTGAAATAGGTTATGTTTACATGAAAGTAATTAGGAATCCTATGGACGGATTCGTTCATAGAAAAAAGATAAAAATCAATTCAAGGCAGTTGAAGTCAACGTTTGATAACACTTACTTGTTAAGCAATTTTTAAATTTAGTTTTAATGTTTCATTTCACTCATGCACGGAACTGGACTTTTGCTGTAAGTTATAAATTGGTGTTATTTCTTTCTATTTCCAATATTTTTTCTGCATTTTCACTTTCATGACTGAATGAGAATTCTTTCTTTACAAGTCAGCAGGTTTTATTGAAATGAAACAAATTACAGATTCACAATAATTCCTCTTTATTTTACAGTTTTTATTTTTTTGGTTTTGTTGTCTCTTTAATTAAAACAGCACGGCTGTAAAAAAATATATTTTGTCGCCTGAGGCAAGTAATAATGATAAAAGTAATAATATTAATAACAAAAGCAATTTAGTTGAATAAAATTAAACCTATTTTCAAGTATTTGTACAGAATATAAGATAAATTAATGAACAATAAATGTTCTCTCATAAAAATATCATATTTTAAAAACAGCTGTCTTTATTGGAGGTGACCTCAAAGAAGTCACAGTTCTCAGTTATGTGGAATTTTATTAGATACTTTATTTCTTATTTTAATTGTTTAGTTAATTTCTATAAAAGTTAACTGTTTTTAAGTAATGATAAGTTAGTGTCCATAATTTTTGTAATTTTTTCCTATTGCTTACAGGGAGTTTCAAAATAATGGAAATATTTCATTGCGAAGAAACCAAGAAGAATACAATAGCATTAAACACAACAATGGTAAAGAACAGACCGAAAGCTTGTAGTGATATCCTACAAGCACTCAATATGGGCCCGCTGTATACATAAAATCTAAGTACAGTTCTTACTATATTCTCCGTCATTCCATTGTCTATAGTTGTTGTTGCATCAATAATTTTTTATTATTTTACTGTATTCTCTGCGAATAATTTGTGCCTCAAGATATAATGTCGAAACATGCATAGAGCTACACTTGCACAATTGTTAGGTCTTCGCTAAATAATAAATGCAGAATCTTTGTATTGTTTTATAATAGTGTTCTTAATGGCGTACAATAGAAAACATACAAGGTGATTCACGAAGATATGCAGAAACTTTGGGAGCTCATTCTACATGTAAAAGTAAAGAAATAAAGTTATATAAACATAGGTCCGGAAATGCTTCCGTATCGAGTTATGGCTAGCGAAAGATTTCGCCCATAATTTAGTACTATAAACGGAACAATATGCACATGGACTTACCTCAGTTGTTAGCTCTCACAATAAATCAAAACAATGCAATTCACATTATTGTTGAACAGCTGTTATTGTGTTGCCAACTTATGTACTAACAATTTTCCGCATAACATTATTCTATGGTTTTAAATAAAATTACATTCTGTCGTACAGTATTTCAATGCAATTATTTATGTACTTTACGACGCACATGTTATTTTTTACTTTTACAATTACTGTATAAATATAACATGTAAAGTTGAATAAATATTTACTCTGTTTATTGGGAAATTAACAACGTTATTGTCGGCCGTATGTACAACATGTGTTGTTTTGTTCTGAGGAAACTCGACCATCTAATCACGTTCTGTATACTGTATTTGCACCGTTTTCTTTTTTTGTAAACTTTTGTGTGTCTCACCTACTTTACCAACGTTGTTGTACGTCAAACGGACAAAATGTTGTTTCGCGATCCCTCTTTTGTAGGTTCCACGTGGGATACGCTTACAAACACAGGAAGATACAGTTCTGCGACATGTTTCATTCGATTTTTCAGGTCAACAACCATAAGAAACCACTGATTTCGCCCCTTAATTTACCTTCCCAGACTTCCAGCAAGTCTTCATTTCACCCAGGATACTAAATTATGGGCGAAATCCTTTGCTAGCCGTAACTCTTATACCGAAGCATTTCCGGACCTATGTTTATATAACTTTGTTTCTTTACTTTTACATGTAGAATTCATGTTTCTGCATATCTTCGTGAGTTACCCTGTATTTAAAACGTTTATTTTACATAAGCTTTCGGATTTTTTTCTCATCACATTGTTGTATTTCAAATCATTATAATTTTCTTTGTTATTTCGTAATAACTATACTAGATACTTATAAATCAGAAGAATGAATGATAGAATCACCTGCCGTAGATGAGGTTCTAGTGTTGTGCTCATAAATCCTGATGAAATGGAACTGACGAATATCGTACAGCATCCAATAAACATTCCCAGACTAGAATACACTTTTAAGCCTCGTTGTTGCGTCTGAGATGGAATTCCTGAAGACGAGTAGGATCAGAAAAATAGGTTAGTGCATGTTAATAAAATGATATAAAAACCATTTTGAATTATTATCGCTGGGATTAAGAGGATATATGAACTTACCTTGATTTGGTAGAATGAGAAGGGCCACAGTAAAAACAAACATAAGAACGCTGGCCTGAGTGAAAAACGGAAGTGGGAAACCTCCTAACTGAAATAGAAAACAAAAGACCAAGTTAATTAAAAAAGAAAGTTTTAACACTAGTGAACTCCATATTGTCTTAAGGAACATTAGAAAGTTTAATTCAAATCCCCTAGAGGTTTTAACTGTTATTATCATATATATTTTTGTACAATATACTAACTATTGGATCTGGATTGAGCCCTAAAGTCATACAATGATGTGCCCAATCTGAGGCTTCAGGTCTATTTCGAAATGCACTAATATGTTCTTGTACACATTCTGCCAATGTTCTACCTGTATTCCCAAAATATATACCATTACAGGTGCGACATTTTAATTTATAAATTACTGTCATTGTTTGCATCGTATTATTTTTTTTTTGTTTTCTTGTATGAAGGATCCTAAATTTTTGTTGGCTACTCTTATAATGGAGATTATTAGCTTTATATATGCTGCTTATTTTTCTAGGAATTTTTTAATTGTAAGGTGTTCGAATTACATTTTTAATTTCCTTAATTATTTTAGTAAACAAATTAAGTAAATCTTTTTTTCTGAACAAGAAAAAAGATAAACCAAAAACAGTTAAGGAAATTAAAAATGTAATTCGAACACCTTACAATGTTAAAATTTCTAGAAAAATAAGCAGCATATGTAGAGCTAATAATATCTCTTACGAAATCAATGTTTGATAATAATGTAATCGCCGTACACATGTACTGTTTGTTTTCGAAAGACAGACCCACCACTGGCGGCGGACGATTTTAAAAAGTAAACATCCCCTCTTTAGTTCTCCTCACCCCTATTTTAATGAAATCGAAGGAGACCTGACGCATGCGCAAAAGCGCTGAAGGTTCTCGTAAATAAAAACAAACAATAAGTAAACCTTTGCCACAGTTACTTCTATGTTTGTTATAATTATATAATGCACACTTTAATGAAAATGTTTTGTTACATTTTAATTGTATAAACACTAAATCAATGTTTATTAACTTGTAAAACCATAATAATCTGGTGTCGTCCTCATGTGAGGGTGTGAACAAGAGATCTCCATTTATTGCGGTCCTCTGCTCTTCTTTTCACTTCACTATAACAGCCAATACTGGTCCACTTTTTTATGTTGTCCATATACGTTAGACGCCTCCGTCCTCTCGGTCGTTTCCCCTGGATTTTGCCTTCAAGTGTGGTTAAGAGATTGGTGCCTGCCGATCCTCTGAGTATATGCCCGGTCATCTTCATTTTGCGCATCTTAATTGATTTGAGCAGCTTTCTGTCTGTTCCCATGCGTTGCAAGACCTCCCTGTTTGTGATGTGATCAGTCCAGGGAATCTTGAGTGCTCTTCGATATAAATACGTCTCCAAAGCTTCCACCTTTGTCTCATGTGTCTTGGTTAGCGTCCATGTTTCACAAGCATAAGTAAAAACGGGCCATATTAATGTCTGTATCAGTCGCAGTTTTGTTCGGGTGTTTGTTGTTCCTTTCAAAATGTGTTTATTTTTCCAGAAGGCCTGTTTAGCCATTGCTATCCTGCATTTTAATTCCATATCTAGTTTTCCATTATCTTGGATCTTCGCGCCGAGATAGGTGTAAAACCATACTTTCTTGATAATAAAGTAATCCCCATTCACATGTAATATGAACCTTTGCCGTAATTGCCTGTATTTGTTATAATTATTCTACGCATTTTTAAGCCTGAAGAAGCACGATTAAGTTTTATCTGCGAAATATAGCAATGATGAAAAAGATTTTGTAGTTGGAATTTTGAGTCATAATGAAAATATATATATACTATATATATATATACTATACTATATATACTATATATATATACTATATATACTATATATACTATATATATTGCTAGGGGTTTTAATGCCCTCCCCCTGAATCATCTGTAAATGGAAAAATTCCAGTATTTAAATATTTTTTTCTTTTATTAGAAAGCCATCGTAAACCTCAATCCAAAATTCATGGAACGCTTTTGCAACAGTGGAAACACATCAAAAACAGCAATTCTAAATAAAAACCATTCAGTTTTAGTTTAAGGGACAGTATTCCACTATAGGCTTATGTGGCCCTTGGGGGTTTCTGGAAAGTGAGGCTCCCGGCGATTCAGATCAACAGGATTAGGTAAGGTGGGTGGTCAGTGAAAAAACTATTGAGTAAGTGCTGGATGGACCCTAGGGCCTATTTGGAGGAAAATTCAAAGTGAAAAAAACCCCAACCTCCGCCCGGGATTGACCTAGGTTCCCCCAATTGCAGAGAAGCACTTTACCACCTGGCTATTAGGCCCACAAGAACCATTCATTAAATATAAACAGAAGGTTCGTTTGCTTCTTCATCACTGATTCTTATGACACCCTAGAGGATGTCATTAAAAGAAGCCATTGGTAACGAGCGCCATCTAGTGGCCGTTTTTAAATATTATTACAAATTTACTCAGAGATTTTTAAAAATACTGAAATTTCTCTGATTTAACAAATATTTAACGTGCTATAGGAACGGGGTTGGGCTGATGAGTCTGCAGAAGGACGAAACGGCCGTTCCCAACTCCTTTTTCATAACTAAAACAGAGAGGCAATTTCAATCTTTATTTAGATTTGTGCTGGTTTGTTTCATTTGTCATTTCTCTGATTGGTTTCTAGGAAACTTAGGATTATTTTATTTTTATATTAATTTTACGAGTTAAGAAATAGTAATATTACCTGGAATAAAATTCCACCTATTGTAGGTCCAACGATGAGACCAACTCCTAAAGCAGTTTGCACGTGGGACTAAATGTAGAAGAGACAAGTTTTAATACTTTGTTCATTAAACAAGAATAACACAAACTGAATAAAATCTATCCAATTCGAGTTAAAAAAAAAGAACATAATTAATTACAAAAAAAATATGGCATCCACTTACGAATACTGTAGCAACATTATTAGGAAATTCAAACGAAATGACAACGAATCCTGCTGTGAGATAAGCAGAGGCCCCTAAAGCTTCAATGATACGAACAGCGAAGGTTACCACAACGAAAACAGTTCCTCCAGGAATCCACGAGACGGCGCTGTCACAAAAGGAAGAGAAAGGATTCATTTGGGAAAAGTAATTGCTTTTCGTAATGTCAGAAGTTAGTTTCTTAAAATCAGATGTAATATAATATGTAATATATAATATGTATATCATACCGTTTCTGTAGTTATACCCGAAATGTGCTGCCAAACCTAAAGGTTGTATTCAATCATGCAAAACAACGAAGCAATGTCATGTAAACATGGGTCTGGAAATGCGTTATTTACAAGATATGAACGATGAAACGATACAGCTCGACGACTTCTGAACCAACGTTATCCTGACCGTTGGATTGGAAGAGGCGGGGGGGGGGGAGCAACAGCATGGCCTGCTCGTTCCCCTGATTTAAACTCTCTGGACTTTTTGGTATGGGGTTATCTTAAAGCATTAGTGTACATCATCCCGCTTTCTGACGCCCATGCACTGCATGATCACATAGTGGAAGGGTGCAGCACAATTCGACGTGCACCTGGCATCTTCGACCGTGTTCGGCAGTCAACGGAATGACGGTGTGTTGCGTGCATTGCGGCCGGTGGAGGATATTTCGAGCACTTTCTGTGTAACTGACCGACTGTACGGCCTCTGTATTGTTGCATCGTTCATATCTTGGAAATAAAGGATTTCCAGACCCATTTTTATATGACATTTATTCGTTGTTTTGAAAGATAATATACAACCTTTAAGTTTGGCAGCACATATCAGGTATACGCTGTATAAAGTAGTTGTTTCGCCAATCATAATAATATAAAAAGACTTCCTTGAAGACTATTTTTCTCTCTAATACGATCACAGCACCATAACATAGAAGGTGTTGTCATTTTAAAACCACTAAGGTGAATAACGATTTCATCTCGAACATTCATTCAATTTTTATTCGTAACTAAAATATTAAAAGGAAAATATCTTCAAAACCTTAATGATTTTAAAAACTCGACCAGTTTATTAAGTTTTAAGGAGATAACTCAGGAATTATTAAGGCACTTTTCTACAAAAAGTAGATTAAAAAAAAAAATGATTGAGAATGCATGAAAATGTTTGAAATGCGTTTAATAATTTGTCGAAAAATTATTGTAAATTTTAAGGCAAATATATATTGGAATAAAATATTTATAAAATAAATATATAATATATCAGTACTACTAATATTAATTTTTTTTTATATCAAACATGTTATTTATTAAATATGATCTGATGACGAGCATGATTCTCAAATATTATCCAATTCATTTACAGACAATTGTAACAAGTCTTGTAAACTCTGTCTCTTCTGATAAAAAGAAGAATAGATAGGTAGTGGAAATACAGAAACATGCGATTGCCAGGAATCTTTTGATTATAAGTACAGTAGACTCCCTCTTAACCGGCCACTCATCTGGTGCACTGTGACTCAGACATTCACGTACATATTTCCTTAAATGTACAGTACTGTACATTTTTATTACTTTAGCAAATGAATGTGTTTGTTTCGTAAATTTATATGTAGAATAAAAGAAACTTTTGTTTTTGGTTAATGTGATATGTGCTTGTGACAACAAGTATACGAGTGTATACTGTAACTTGTACTTACTGTAAGTATATATATTTTTATTTTGTAAAATTTCATATAATTAAACAGTAGAAATACTTTAATTCAGTTAAAAACTAATTTAAATGTATTTTCGGTTTAATCGGCCATTTTGGCAACTGATCCCAAGTCCCAAGCTGAATGGTTCAAAGGGAGTCGACTGTTTGCTCAAAGTTCCAGCAACAGTGAAGAGTCATCTGCTCTTCTTAAAAAGTAAACCATGATTTTTCTAAAATTTGTAAATAACGTCTTTTTACTCATCAAATTTACTTCCTTATAATTATTTTTATTTATACCGTTAAGATCAGTGTATTAAAATTTTGCTTTTTTTTTAGAATAAATGCTGCTGCTATGTTAGCGATTCACCTAACATTTCTGTAACAAAAGTTTGTAGCTTGCAGATATTGCAATTAAGTGATTAATTAATAAATAAACATTATTTACCCAAAACCAAAGAGTCCCAGTGATGTAAATAATATTCCTAAGCAGAACACAAACTTCGCTCCTACTTTTCCAATCTGTAAAGAAAATTCAAATAAAAATAAATAGTATTTTTTGGGGGGGAAACATTGCTACAAATAACAGAAGATAATATAACAAGAAAAAGAAGCATAAAACCACACACAATTCAGGTTCACTTAGCTATTCTTGGATTTTTCGTACCAGGAACCCAAGACGGAACTGTTTCGAGATTCCTATCTCTCATCGGTTGGGTTCGCCCAGTACTCAATAGCTCAGATGAACCAAAAGAACCATAAACAAAGAACAAGTAGACAAAACAATGACCCTTAAGTTAGAAAAACATCAAAATATAAATTAAAAATAAAAAGGGCAATAAGTAATCCCCGCTAGCTCTAGGCTTAGCATGTAAAGGATTAACTTGTAAAGAAACATATACATAATAATCAAATTTAACGTGTGCGGTTGAACCTTTAATTGTGTGCGGTTTTATGCTTGTTTTTCTTGTTGTATGTCCTCACCGCACGTTAAATTTGACTATAACAGAAGATAATGACTTAAAAGACCTGCATATTTAAAAAGTACGACAACAAATGGTTTCCACTTGGTGCTGGCAAAAAACGTGGCTGCCGATCGCCGTCAAATAGCAGCTTTGCTAACAGTAGATAATAAACACATTTTTTTGTTAGTTAGGAATTCTTTAAACTAGAACATTAAATAACTGTATTTCAGTTGTTTTCAGAAGCAGCACATGTTTAATAAATAAGGGTTTAAAACAAACAGGAAAAAGTTAGTTTATTGTTCAATTTGGCAGTAGAACAATATTTAATTTCCTGCAATTTAACTGTAGAATGCAGGAAACATATCAAAATTTAATTTTTAGGAGAACTCATTATCCTGCATCTTTATCAGCTCCAGAATTTCATAATGTTTCTTTATATAATAAATAAACATTTATTATTAAAGCATTTTAATATACTTTTGCTGTTCTCTGAATAAAAAGAAGTAATAACTCTATGATAATTTCCAGTGAATGTTTAGTTAATTCAAAAATGGATCAGATCCCAAAGATTTACATCAACCATTTTTAGCGGCCCCTTGATTACAGCTTGCCTGTTAAGAAAAGGGAACCGCTCTTGGTATTGTTCTTGCTGGATGAATTTCGAAGGATTTTTTTTTGTCCGATATGTATAACACCTGATATAAACCTGATCTTGTTTTTAAATTTTTTTGTACTAAAATTTAAGATTTATGATTTTTTGAAATTTTATTTTCATCTAACAAATTTTGGAAAAACTATTAACTAAAATTTTGATATGAAATTTATTTTAAAGAGTTTTTTTTTTTTTTTTTTTAAGGAAAAACCCTTCAAATTACTTTGACGGAAGCAACGAGAGATAAATCAAATCCAGGAACTAAAAGCGCTTCATTCACTGATAAATTTTAGTTTTTCATCAAGCGTTATCATTTGAAAGAATTTTGTTTTGACGGTCACTGACCTTCCCTCCTTGTTTTCCTCCCCATCCTTTTATTTTCTTTCTTTCTTTTATTTATTTATTTATTTATTTATTTATTTATTTATTTATTTATTT
>JAFIDM010022303.1:21233-31399 GCA_023159025.1 Thereuonema tuberculata
AAAAAAAAAAGATTTTATGGTCATAAGATTTTCTTAGATTAATTTGATCTAAGGCGAAATTATTCAGTAAACCTTGATAGTTTATCTTATAATTAGTTTTTGAAGCTGAGGAAAGTGATTTAAACTTATTGTAATTCTAGAACTACTAAATAACCCACTTTCCCTTTACTCTCTTAAATCAAAACTTGTATGAAAACAAATTCTAAATTTAAAATTATAATTTAAAAATATCTGAATTAATAACCATTGTTATTATGCAAATCTACTGACAAATAAGTATTTTACCTATGTGTAGACATTCAGTCGACACTATTTCTCCAATAAATATCTTCTTTATCACAATTTTTCGTTTCTTTTTACAAGAAACTTCTTTAGGTTAAGTGAAGACAGGAAAATAAAATATACTTCTTCAGCTATATTTGTATACTGTCAATAAGATTATGTTATATTGATATATTGTTAGTCAGAGTATGTTACCTGAATGATTGTAAAAAGAAATGAAATAAAAATGAATAATGAAATGACATATTCAAGAAATATTATAGGAGTCATGAAATAAGTATTTTATTAAAAAGAGATATTGCTGTAAGAAATCTTAACCGCTTTATTTTCATTTTTTCTTCTGACAAGGGAAGGCCCCGATCGCGTACATCGCGAGTTCATTCCTATTTGGCAGATACGTAGAATGTGACCTGCCATTGCACAACATACTGGTCTTAGGTCTTAGGTCGTCTGTCCTTATTTCCGTGGGATAGCACAATAGATCTTTGAGGTCGCGGTGCTTGGCTGTCAAGCCACCCACGTTCACCACAATACATACATACATAGGTGCTGATTGCCGTGACAGCTAATCAAAGGTTTGAAATTAAACATAAATACAAAACACAAACTACAATAATTATAAGAATCTCAGTGGCGTGCGAACATAATCCTTTGGCTCGGGTTCGATTCTAGTTACAGGCACAGGTGGCAAATTTTTTTCATTGTTGTAATTTTATTATTTGTAATCAGTTTTAACTATTTAAAGTGTAGGCGCTCCTCTTGTTGATATTTGTCTTCATCTTCGGTCAAATCATCCTAATCAACTTGTTAGCCATAGCAAAATTCAGAAGATTCATATTCATCCGCGTCACATATTAGCAGGCTTTCGAAATAATCAAATAACAATTCGCTTTTTAAAATCACTTATTAATTTTGAATTATCTCGAGAGTGCTTTTGGAACACTTGGGATAAAAATGCACGAACAATATTCGGTGGCTCCATGATAGCAAATGAAATGACACTCGGTTTGCATTTCGAAAATGAATAACAAAATGTTTCGTAAAAGTCATGCGGAGACTTACAATAGCAGCAAAATAAATTAACAGCACATTATAGTTTATTAGCAACACTTTAAACGCTTGACCAGTGCAATGGCGGTCACATTCTATGTACCTGCCAAGCCTGAATGAAATCGCGATGAGCGCGATTGGGGCCTTCCCTTGTGAATATAACAAATCATTCATATATTATTTTAATTTAAAGCGAAAATAGAAATTATACAACTGAAGCGAAGAAGTTTCAAATTCAATTCAAGTAAAAAAAAAACTTCTTTTGAAATCATAGGAAATTCATTTTTTTCCTTGTTATTTTACAGATTTTAAAATAATGTTGAAGCAAACAGTACATAATTGCTTCCGTATCAGAAAATCATTCGTCCACAGATGGAGTCTAAATATGAATGCACTAAAAACATTTAACAGTCTTTAGCAATATTTTTCAATGCCAAATGTGCGAAACGCTACAAAGAGCTTATTGGAATGAACATTCCGAGTCAGGTTGCAATATTTCACAATTTAACCAAATATTGTCCTGTCACTTCAACGAAATTATCAGTGGCATAAACAATGCGTTCCTACACCTCTCCTAAAAAGAGAAAAGTAATTTTGGCATCAACTTTTTTCTTTATTTCTTTGCCGTTGATTCACAAGATAGAACTTTCTTTACGTTGAAGATGTAGCCGTAGTCCAGTGAAAAGACATGACAATCGTCTGGAATAAAAAACAATATAGACTGAAAATAAAAACCGGGCTATGTGCCAAAATCTAAGTTCTGAGAAAAACAGCAAAAACCTTTGTGAAAACTGCCTACAGCGAAAGTCTAACAATTGGCTAAAGTTTGAAGTACTTGCAGACTGAATGTCATATAGCCGGGTTTTTACCGCACTGACCTAGACACACAGACCATATTTTAGCAATAAAATGGAAATCGATTGTTTTGGCACCTAGCCCGGTTTTTATTTTCAGTCTACAATTATTGTGTTCGTTAACTAGCACTGTAAAGCCAAAACCACGAGACCCAGGAACCTCCACTAGATTTGCCTATTTAGAGAAATCCAATAGGGTACTAATTCATTAAAAAGTATCTTATTATGTTCCCAGGGTTCTTTTTATCTTTTCTTTTAAAAAGAAATTTTAGAAAGCGATATGGTTTGTACTGACATTAGTTTAGAAGCTCACGAAGCCCTTAACAGATATTGCGATATGTTCTTTAGAACAGACTGCATAAGAACACAGCTCTTCAGAACAGGGTCTTCAGATTCTTCGCGTTCAGATTCGCTCCCATTGGATTCGGTCAGAAATGATGGCGATTGATAGTGACTACATTACATTGGAAACTCTAGAATGCCCAGAAGGTGAACAACTTATCAATAGCTGATACAAATCACTGAATTCTTATTTCTTTTAACAAACGATAGATAACAAACGTCATCACTGTTTAAAAAGCACAAAATGTTTCAATTTTTTTTTTAAATTAACTCAAATTTCATGTGTCTCAAAAAGTATTTTCTATTGTTCTTTCATGATTATTAAATGAAAAACGGAAAAAATGTAGAAATGCACAAATTCGTTTGCTTTCACGCCTTTGTGCCATCACCGACGGTAATCTGGATTCCCGTCCTTCTTAGAACTCATCAGCCAGATTTAGCCTCGATGATCAAGCTAATTATTAAATAAAATAATAAAATAATTTTTTAAGTGATGGAAAAAGGCCACAAATTATATTATTTTATTTAATAATTGCATATAAATACGCAATTACTTTTTTCATTTTATTCAAAAGTATTATCATTCTATGTTTTTTTATTCGGCTTCATCGAACTAATATTATCATCTTTGCTAAAATTACTTCCAATTTTTTAATAGTTATTTCTTTCCAAAATGCATTTTTTTTTTTATTTAGGAGAGCAGATACTTCTTCAAAGAGGCCTATTAAACTGAATTCTTCATTTTTTTTTCTTCCTATTTTGTCGTTTTTTAGATCCGAAATATTTTTAACAAAAACTAATTTTCATTTCATTTCCGCTATTTCCAAATTGGTAATTCTTCCTATATTTATTTCGACAATTGCTATTTTTCTTTTATTCGTTGTTTTCCTCTAACATGTGCATAGACGTCATTCCATCCCCATTATTTTCCCTGCTTTTTAAACGCATTACATTCTCCACTGCTAATTTCAAAATTCTTGGTTTTATTTTCATCGATAAGAGTTTCAATGCCTGGAAATATCGTAGGCGTGTGTAGGGGGGGGGGGAGGCCTCTTTCTTCCATCCTTCGAACTAGGTAGATTAGTCCTATTGCTTTCGTTTGGTTCCATAGCTAGTTAAAGAGATCATTACCCCTCCCAAATACCATAAATGACTCCTCCCGAAAACGATTTTTTTGTTGTTGTTTCTCGTCAGTTTCCTAAATTTGCCCTCCCCCTCCCCTCAATAAAATCCTATGTAAATACATTTAATATGGTTTAAAGAATGTTTTACAATATTTTACTATTGAAGTTGTCAAATAATGAATTAACAAAAAAAAAAAAAAGGAAATTCCGTAATATTCCATTTTATCTTTGGTTGTACCATATAACTATAGGAATTATAAAAAATGATTTTACAATCAAAATTGTTTTGGTCTTTTTAGTCCAACATCCTGAAATAAACTTCCGGGGATGTTTAATTTCATAACCTGCTTTCATAATCTCTGAATGAAGCCTCAAGAAAGTAGATGTGCAGGTAGATCTTTAAAAAAACTAACATTTCCTATTAATGTGCATTTCAAAGGTGATGAATTGACATAATTCTACCATTGTATCTGTGGTAGCAATGTGTTAATTTTTGTGCTGCCGTATTTACTTCTTTCCAAAACTTTTGGAAATTCTCCTTCAAGTTAAACTGGAAGTTTTTTTAAAATCCACAGAATTTTGTTTGAAGTATTTTCTCCAAAATTTAAATTCAAGGAACAGACATTCTCAAAATTAGTAATTCTCTTAAAAAAGTAATTTCAAATTTCAACAATTTTCAAAAGCAATTGGAAACATTAAAAACTGATTTAATGAATTTTAATTAACTGGATTTAATAGTACATCCAAATATTGTTGATATCCTGGTCTTCAGAGGTTTTGATAGATTATCGTATTAACATGTAATGAATAAATGAACAAAAAAATAATGTCTACAAATACATATATTTTATAAAATAAATAAGTAAGTAACTAACATTTTTACTCATTTTTAGTAAGTAAAATAAATTAGATCTACTTGAAGAATAAAAACAATCGAGAATTTTAATTTAAAAAATTACTACAGTGAAACTTGAGATAGTAATTAGAATAAAATCATAATGTTTATTAGTAACATAAATAAATTAAATCCCTCTGTTAAAATTCATTTATTTATTTACTTTTTATATTATTTAGAACATATTAATTATAATTTTATAATATATAAATATTTCTATATTTCAACATTTGAGTAGGATTCTAACATGTCCTCAATTTTCACCTAACTTCTAAAATAAATAAAGTTAGTTTGTCTACGTGGACTATTTTGTTTGTGTGTTTCTAAATCTAAGCCAAAGAAGGAATTTTCTTTGCTTGAAATACACTTTCTATGGATTTAGCTACAGATTTACAAACAAAGGCCTCTTAGGATTTTTTCAATTTTCTCAGAAGTAAATGGAGAAGATCAAGAATTGTTGGAACAATAAACATGTTTATAATGTTTGAATGCATAGAAAATGTTACATGTTGTTTTCTCTCTTCAATAGACTAACCACATGAAATCAATACCATCTTTGTCTTCTGAACCAAAAATAATTTTCTTTCTCCACAGAAGTTCAGATTGATCCCTAATCTTTGACAGATGTCTATGGAATCACAGTTATGTTGGCTTTTACTTTTTCTACCATAATTCAACAAAATTAGAGGCTTTTGCAGAAAACCCCGTACTTGTGGTTCGGGAACTTCTTGGTCGTTGACAAAAGATGTCTACAGTCGTCGCGGCGAATGTTGAAACCGGAAACACATTATCATTGACTAATTTCTCCAGTATCAACGCCATGAGCTCCGCAGAAAATATCAATCTCAATTATCAAAAATAGGAAACACATACATCATCAAAAAGTCTCACATACATCATCTTGAAAACGACGAGCATTTTCGTCGTCGAAATGTTGAATGTGAAGTAGCGACCGCCATTTTCTCTTTTATTTTGAATGTGCGCGACCGGCCAGGAAAGAAAATCTATAATCTGCGTTGCATTCTGGGAGTTTCAACTCTGGCCGCGAAGACTGTAGAGAAGGAATCAATGAACTTCATCTTTTAAAAAATAATAGATCATGTTCCCAGAAAGATCAAATAATAAATAAATAATAAAGAAAGAAGTAATAAAAGCTAAATTTAGGCTGATATATCCATCGTCTATAGATGGGATAGCTAACTGTGAGCTGCACTTCATTTAAGAAAATCTGGGAGTCTACTACTAAAGTAACGAACGAGACGAAGAAGATTGGAAAGATAAGAAAACGAGACATGGCTTTTTAATTTCAAAGTAAATTTTTTTCAATGACCCATTTCCTTTTCTTTCTCTTGTTAGTTTCTGATACTTAAAACGGAATGATATAGATCACTACTAAACTTGGCTTGGGATCCACGAATAGAATCGTAGTCGATCTCTTGGTCACTACTGGAGTGAGGGTGGGAGGGCAAACAACAGGAACCATATTCATCGTCGTTCCAAACTTAAAAGAAACCTGTGAATCTATTCAAGCATGGGATAGGAAACTGTTTTTTCCTAACAATCTTTTTATCAAAACAATCGTGATAAATTATTAAATTTGGAACTTAAGCAAACGAATTTTAAGAAATCTGTCTAGCGATTTCGCCATGATCCACATACAGACAAACCAGCAAAGAACAAGAAGTTAAAGAAACAATTTGGAGCCTATTATCAATAAATCTTAAGGGTGAATTAAACATAAAGACCATAATGCACCTTTACACATAATAACAATTAAAATTAAAATAAGGCGACGTTTTAAAGTTAGAATACTGGGACTATGAAACGTTTCATTGTTTTAATTTTAATTGTTAGTATCTGTGTAAAGCTGCATTATGTTCTCTATGTTTAATTAGCTTTTACCTGCACGTTAAAACGGTTTAATTAAAACTTATGGGTATTTTGCTTTTTCTAAAACTTGAAAGTAATACAAACTATCGTTTATTTTTAAGTTAGTTACTGATTATAAAAAAATAAAATTTTATGAAAAAAAAATCCGCATTAATTATTTTAAATATTTTAAATCGGATAATTTTAATTATATTAAAGCAGGCACAGATATTAAGAGGATTCAAAGGAGGATCCACTTTTTGTTTAAAACATCGATAAAAAGCCAATGTTCTAATGCTTTTCTAGGGCACTTTTATTTTGTTACCCGCAAGAGTTAATTTCTCGATTGACCCAAATAGGAAAATGTTAAAATCTAAAAATAGATCATCTCTTGTCTTTCAAATGAGTAGGTCAAGTTTCAAGAAGATCCGTAGCACATATTAAAGAAGGAAAAAGTTGGGAAAGGAATCAATTCTGTGGAATATGGGATGGAGCGTGCGGATTATAAGACCAAAATAAACACATTTTATGTTGGACTACAAACAAGCGTTTTACCATCATTTTTGTGAAGAATTTCAGGGTGTGAAAATCAAAATAAATGTGTCTCTGTTTTAAGTTAAGCTGTAAAATAGACTTCGTCCAAAATGTTATGGAAATCAAGAAGAAAAATGCTTTAACGGAATCGTAAGACTTTGTATTCTTCTCAATGCTCAGTCAATAAATAAATAAACTAGGTATTCGCTAACTTATCCATCGCATACTAGAGATTGAAAATGTAGTAATAGGGGTTCATTTTGGGGACTGGGGTGAGGGTAAACCAAAGTATTGTGCTCTTATTTAATGATAGTCCACAAGTAAGAATCACAACAAATTGTTTTTAAATAATCAGTCCAGCCATTTTAACAAGGGAATTCGGGTTCACTATTGACCATAATAACGACACAAGAATCATAACAAATGAGCCTCTGTTTAAAGTTGGATCATAAATCAGTGCATATAACTTTAAATAAAATCCGTCCAACCGTTTCAGTGTGAAGCGAATATAAACGGACTCAGAAGAAAGTGGAAGAAGAAAATTTCAGTGGAATAACAAGGCTTTTTCAGTCAGTAGTAAAATACAAGCAAATGAAAATTACTGAAATTTCTAAAAAGAATTGAAAACTGTAAGCCTAACGTATATAAAAAGTAATCCTAATTAGTCACCAACATCATAATTTTATTTATTTTAATTGAGGAAAATCTCTTAGAGAACTAATCTGTTATTACGTAGGCCTATCTAACAAACGACAAAGATCCAAATAGGAAAATTTAAATAGATCGTCTCTTGCCTTTAAATAAGCAAGTCAAGTTTCAAGAGGATCCACCCAACGATTCAATACCAATTAGGTAACGAACACCCACACAGGCTTGTTCACTGAATGAACAGTCTTACTAATGTAATTGAACATTTTTCTCTTCTTTGTTGTATGCGATTATTTTCAAAAGCTGAATGGATTTTTCCATAAAATTTGCTACATCCATTAATTCTTCATGTTCCCTTTTAAAACAGTTAATCAATTTTTGAAAATCGCGGGCGGGTGTGGATGGATTACAGACAAACTAATCATATCAAAATCGAAAGTAACCAATCCAGCTTTTTTGATCTCAATCAAATACTGAACTGAAACGTAATTGATAAATCTTAACAATGAGCTACGTTGTTTTAAATATACTAGAATAAACATTTCAAACAGATTAATAACGTAGACCAATATTGTTCACCTGAATGGTAACTCGTCGATCACATCATTTTGCTTGAGAAATTTCCGAACGATGTGTTCTGTACTTTTCAGCACATTCGAATAAATTAATCAATTTATATAAACAATTGATTAAATATACAATTTGTTAGAAACTAATATTCCTATACTTTTTTCATAGATACGTGAGGGTTATCAATGAAGATGTTTTAATATGCGTCTTGAAATTCAGCAGTTTAAATAATACACCACGTAATTATATATAAAAAAACAATACTATTTATAAAACAAGTTTTACAGCCGGTTTAGAGGAGTGCAAGTTACTCCTCTTCATCAGGCGGTTAAGATCAAATTAAAAGAATTTGTAATTGTATTTTTGAATTGAAATAATTGAGTTGAACTGCCTTGAGCGTCGCCCATTGATCTCTTCCAACATGTGCGTCCTAAGACATTTTTCAAATTCGAATTCTTTTATTTTTTTCTTAACCCCCTGATGAAGAGGAGTAACTTTGAACTTCTGGAAAACGACTGTAAAAATTGCTTTAATAGTATTGTTTTTTATATATAATTATGTTCGGTGGCTTATTTAAACTACTGAGGGTTATCAATCTACATGTGTCCCCCCCTAATGACAGCTAGATTGATGCTCTTGAAACCTGACGTACTCTTTAAGAAAAAGAGACAATCATGCTTTTTTATCTGAAGCTTTTCTGAATTGGTTCGTATCTAGAAATTAGCGCGTGAAGGTGACCAAAAACCCCCAAAGAAAGTAAATTACAAATGATTTCTATTGAAGTCTTAAGAGCACAAGGCAGGCGCTACCATTAGGTCAAATAGGCAACCGCATAGGGCGAAGATCTCAGAGGGACGCAGATAAGGATCACTTTTATACAAATTAGGTTTTTAAGAAAAAAAGACATAATAAAAGGAAACAAACTATATCGTTGTTCTTGAAAATGTAATATAGATAGTTTATAGTTCATTGTTAGTTGGAGACTTTTTTTTGGGGGGGGGGGGGTCTTTTTTTTTTATGGTACAAGTAGCTGGTCTTGTCTAGGGCGCAAAATAGGCTGGTGCCGGCCCTGAAGCAGTGGATATTATTCTGTTTTCTTCTCTACTAAGTAGTTGCATGCTATCATCTGATTATAAACTGTTAGCTTCATACAGTTCATGAAGCAGATGTAAATCATTTTTTTCCTCTTATTACACAGATGTCAGAACTTAAAATGGGGATGTTTAAGGTCTTTGGGTTCGAGGCTGGAAAAGTCACATGATGTGTGGACTCACGTTTTAACTCCTTCGTAAAGACTGCTGAATTTCGGATCTTTATTCAAGAAGATTCTAGTTTTCAGTGCTTTTAACTAATTATTTAATACACAATTAGCAACGATAACATTAACAGAAATAAAGAAACTCAGTTTGTGAAATAAAATCGCAAAAAAATAAACATTCAAATTGAATTTCAGAAGTTTTCTGTCGAATCACTTTCAAGGCCATTGTGAAGAAAATCAACTGATTATATAAATAATAAATAAATAAATAAATAAATAAATAAATAAATAAATAAATAAATAAATAAGCTTTATTTAAGTTGAAATTTCAAAATTAATTAATTACGCAATTTTTGACGTAATTTGCAGATACAATAATGATATATAGACGCTTTATTAGAACTTACAAAACAGGATGTAATTTAACATAATTTTAATACCTCAGAACAGAAATAATAATTAATTGGGGATATGTTCTTAAATTGAACATATTAAATAATATGAATTACAATGATAAATATGACATGAATTGTCTGAACATTTACGAATGTTTTATTCCTATGTTCTGATATTTAAAAAAAATGTTATTTCACTGAACGATATCACTTGAAATCGAAATTGAAACAAAAAACTATATATATATATTTAAGAAAACAAATTACTAAATGAAACATTTTTAGCAATTTTTTGAAGAAAAAAAAGAAAAGAATCATTATTAATATTAACAAGTTATATTTGCA
>JAFIDM010022304.1:6145-16187 GCA_023159025.1 Thereuonema tuberculata
TTTTTATGTATTAATGTATAATGGAGATATTTTTCTTAATATTTTATATAAAATTTTTGTGTATTATAATGCCTGTAATGTTTGTTCGTCATGCAAGCTCTCAACATGTAAAGTTTGTTGTATGTGGCTTTTACATTAAACAAGTAGCAATGTGAAAACAAACATACACAAAAATTGGAAATTGTGCAGTTTGTGTAAAATCTTTCCAAAAGGGGAAAAGAGGAATGTAGTAATTGTAATGGACATTTTGTCGTGCCATTTTTTTTATGTTACTTCTATTTTTAACTCATTTATTTTATTCTATTCCTTATTTATTACTTTAACTTGGAATTTTTTTTTGTTTAATGATTTTCAGCCAATTTCTCTTACGCTTCTATTTGTTTGACCTTTCTCTTTCTATATTGTTTAACTGTATTTTTCCTGTGGGAACTTGACCCCTTTCTTTTTGAGCTTGTTACTTTTACCTCTCTTTGTGTTTGGATAATTCCTACTGTCTTCTATTATTCGTAACAAATTATTTTAGGCTTTTTTTCTTCCATATCAATATACAATATTTCAAAAACATCAACTTTTTTTTCATAAGGTACATAATGGATCAAAACTAAATTAGTTTCTTCTCCTTAAATCACATCAAAAACATGAAATCATGTTTTTGATGTGATTTAAGGAGAAGATTTAATTTAGTTTCGATCCATTATGTACCTGATGAAAAAAAAAAACCAGTTGATGTTTTTGAAATATTGTATATTGATATGGAAGAAAAAAAGAATTTGTGTTTATTTATTTAGTATATACATATTTGTTGTAAGTATATTTTAGGCTTTTATTTTCAGTGGAACCCATCCCCGTTTGTTCTTAGATTTATTAGAAATGTACTCAAAAGATTGTCTCGGCTTCACTCTTGTAAACAGGAAAAATGTAGTCTCCTTCCTAACAGGAGGATATGAGTATTTTCTAGGTTAGAGACTCTTAGTTTTGTGTAGTTAGTAGTTTAACAGACAATGAGACAACTTAGAATCCACTATTGATATTAAAAGAAAAATTAATAACGTATATTATTTTGAAAATCTAAAAAATAATTTTGGGTTAAGAAATTACAATAGAATTATACAAAGAATTTACAATCAAATTGATCCAAAAATATTTAACATTATCAAGATATTATAACTCAAAAATGTAATTATAAAAAAAATCAATTATACATTCCATTTTATTTCCTTATTTATAATCTGAATTAAAATCAATATACAAATAAGACCAAAGAACATTACTATTTTTATCTTATTCTTTGACTAGCAGCAAAGCCTGTTGGACAACGGGCTTAAAAGAAATCTGAAAAATCATTTTATTATCCACTATCAACTATAAAGTAAATATCTCCTTATAAACTATATTTTTTGTGAAAACAGCATCAGATCCTTCTATCAGATGTCCTTGATCTGTTCTGTCAAGAATTTTGATTTTGACATCGCAAGCACAACGTGCTCGAGAAATAGCAACATATAACTGTCCATTTCTACAAACAGGCTCTGGTAAATAAATACCAACCATATCTAAAGTTTGTCCTTGTAAATAAAAATGGAATAATTATTATTTTTGACCCATAATGCCAAAAGGCATTTAAAACTCACCTTTGTAATCTAAATACTGCGCTAACTTGTGAACTAAGCTTCTAAAATGGTTTTGAGTTTCGAAATCAGCATAAACAACTGAGTAAGTATGCCAAATTTCATTAAAATGGGTGCACTGGTATCAAAATTATTTGGTTTTGAATGTACGTTTTGTTAGAATTTCAGTTGTCTAGGTCAGTTCCCAAGGATAAAATTTCTTTGAAACAACATGGAATGACAAAATGAACTAATATTTAATCTAATTTGAGTATCCTTGATTCCGTGGTACCGTTGAGAACCTTGGATCTATTTTAATAGCCTAATTATATCGAGTTACAGACAGACAGACGAACACTGATAGTTTAATATCGTCCACTATTCTTTTTGACAAATACAGTTATTATATATATTGCCTCAAAATTCATTTTATCTGCAATTGATCATTTTGGCTAAACCAGAGAATACGGTACAAGCCAATCAGCATCTTCGTAAGAATACATGGTTCGGTCCCGTTTCGCAGTTGCATCTTCGTGGAGCGATACACAAATATTTGTTGTTTCACACATGTTTTTCAGACCATGTGTTTTTTGTTCTTTTCGAAAATGACTTTCGCGATTCGAGTTTGTTTTTTGACACAGCGGGCAAATGTGATTTATTTTTCTTGGACGGCTGAGAGATGGATGTAAGGAAGATGTAATTGACTTTTGAATGGATGCTGGATTAATTGCTAAAGAGTACAAGTGTCCGAAATGTGGGGAGAGCATGTGTTTGGCTGAAAGGATGGATGGTGTGCAATCTAATTCAATAGTTACCTGGCATCGGCAATTCCAGTCCAACTTCAAGGAGATGTTTTCCTCATTCTTGAAGTCAGTTGGAGCAGTTTATCCTCCAGACAGGGCAGACAAAGAAAAATAAGGTAAGCGCTTCTTTTAATAACTTCCATAGCAATTTCCTAAAAAACAATTAGCCTTCACAACAAATTGGATTCCTGTGAGGTCAAGCAGTTGGCGTAGAGTGCCAACAGTGCTAGACCTAAGCGTTTACTACAATTTGCTGTAGGTTAGTGCAGTAAGGCATCGTCAATTGTTTTAGAATAATTGATTAAGTTTTGGCCAGCCGGCCTTTCTCTGTTTAAAGAAAAAGACTCTTAGGTGGCCTCACCAGATGGACTGTTGTTGTTGCTACTAGCAACCAGATGGACTCTGTTCTTTCCCTTCACATGCATGTTTGATTTATCTAACTGTGTATGGACTGTTATTTTTCTGGTTAAAAACTATTCCACTGTGTTTCATAACTTAACAACTTCAGCGTAAGGGGGCCCAGACATGCAACTAAAGTAACGAATTACGACTTTTTGACCAGAATTTATTTGTAATAGGCTTACTGACAGAGATGAGCTGCTTCAATGATGAATGTCAAAGTATCATGGCCTAAAATAATAGTAATAAGTGAGTAATTTGCTGATGAATATAGTAGAACTAATCAAGATAGATAACAGCCCTAATTAGACATATCATGATGGAGCATAAAATAGTTCCAGTGGTTTGACTCTTCACTTTGCCAAGCTTAATGATAAGAATTTTCGCCTGTGGAAGTTTGATATGATCATGCCTTCATGGGTCTAAAAAAAATGTCATATAGTGACGTCTGGTGACCTGCACCAGTAACCTTGCATGGAGGAGTGAAATATTTTATCTCATTCACTGATGATTATTCAAGAAGAAGTGTACTGAACATAATGAAATCCAAAGATGAAGCCTTTCAGAAATTCAAACAATTTATGGCTACATCTGAATGCGAGACTGGGAAGAAGATTCATCGCCTGAGAACTGATAATGGGATGGAATACTGTGCGAGCTACTATTCAGAGGATTTTTCCCGGCTTGGCATTAAGGCAGAAAGGACAAATGTGTACCCCGCAAATGAAAGGTGTTGTAGAATGCCTAAACATAACTATACTTGACATGATTCAGACTCTCCTAATATCAGAACATCTTTCAGCAGAATGATAAGCAATAATGCATGCAGCCGCGCATATCAAAATCGCATAATACATTATGGCATTAATGATGAGATCACGAATGCAATCTACTACGAACATCAGTCAAGCGTAAAACATTTATGCAGAATAGTTTTGTTATGTTTCGTAAACAATGATAGGCATAATCGTACAAAGCTGCAGCCCAAGTCAAAACTCGGAGTATTGGTGGGATACGTATTCGAGACACGTGGTTATCGGGTTTGTTGCCCCAGTGATGGAAGATCCTCGATCAGAGACTCAAAGTGTGCGATTCGATGAGAAACGAAATGGAACACAAGCCTTAGATAATGCCCAGATAAGTGACTATTTAGATTTCACAATCAATGACCAGCAAGGAGAATCGGCACCCGCACCAAGATTTAATCAACATTCAGGACAGAAGACACCCCCAGTTTCGAAATAAACCTTACAAGATAAATTTGTAGAATATCATGTTGATGAGAATCCTGAACTAGGATTCATCTATAATAGAAAGGAAACATACAAAGTAGAATCCGAAGAAGAAATTATGATGACCAAGCATGATTCAGAGCCTACCTTTCCTGAAGTTCCGACCTTGATTAAAATTAAACAATGTGAGACTAGAAGCAAAACCACAAGAGGTTGCTATGTCACACTCACATAAACCAGCAGATGGATGAAAATGAGACGTGGTCATTAGAAAATCAGGGAGCGGATATCTACTATAGTTACTTAGATGGTCCACGTCAACAATCAAAGATGTTGCAAAATATTGAATTCAATTACAAATTTTTATATGAATTTCACAACAAGACATGTAGTCAAACTGAATATTGATAAGGATTCATTCGAAGATGCCGACATGACTTTGAATCCCGAAGCCCTGTGTGGCAGAATGACATTCCTTCAAACTTCGATGAAGCCATCCAGTCACCTCAAGCAAAAGAGTGAAAAAAGGCAATGGATGAGGAGATAACGACTTACACCAAAGAAATGTCTACAAACCTGTTAAGAGAAATCCTAAAATGAAGACTATTGGATCCAGGTGGGTCTACACCATAAAACAAGATGCAGCCGGAAAACCAGTACGATATAGAGCAAGACTTGTCCACAGGAAAATACTCAAAATAAGGGATTTGATTATTTTGAAACCTTTTCGCCCGTAATTGCCTTCACCCTGGTGCAATATTTCTTTATCTTACTGATAGTTTGTTATGGTTGGTATAGTTGTCACTTAGCTATCAAATGCACTTACCTCTACAGAACTTTTCACGAGAATATCCATCTACGTCCACCACCTGGTTATCGCCAAGCAGACAACGTCGAGCTCTACAACTGTGTCAGTCGGGCCAAGAATGATTTAAGGAACTAGATAACGCTTTTGAAAGCCTTGGTTTCGAGAAATTGCAAGCGACCAATTGCATCTATATGTTCAAGAGAGCCATAGTTTTAGTTTACGTAGATGAAATTGCCATCTTTAAGAAAGATGAAATGACTAAAAGAGAAGTTATCAAAATATTAGCAGAAAAATACGATGTCAAAAATCTTGGAGAACTACTTCGATTCCTTGGAGTAGAATTTCAACAGTTGCTGGACTGTCCACCAGCGGACCTATAACCAAGAACTTGTTTGCCATCTTGACCTGGAAGAAACAAGACCTGTCCATGTACCATTGGATGCTGGCGTACTTTTGACTGCCTGAAAAGACAACGACTCAAGATTCAAAGGTTCTTCTCAATACCAATCACTGATTGGAGCCCTGATGTATGTAGCTTCACGAACTAGACCAGACATTTCATTCTCAGTAATTGTTCTTGCACAATTTAATTCGAATCTCAGACATGATCATTGGGGACTTCTTCAGTATGTCCTTGTAAACATATACACAACTCAAGACTTAAGCATTGTTTGCCGACCAGCCACAGCAAAGCCAGTGTTAACATTCTCTACAGACAGCTCATGGCTTCAAATATTGATGACTGCAAATCTTGGTCAGGCTACATAGAAGTACTTTATGAAATTCCAAGTACTTGGCGTGCTCAGAAGCAGCAATGCATTGCATTGTTAAAGATGGAAGCAGAGTTCATCGGACTTGCCACGACAATCTGCGAAGTCATCTGGCTTAGAGCGATTCAGAAAGAAGTCTTGTGGATCCCTATTTACACTCCAACAAAAGTATATTGCGACAATCAATTTGCAATCGCCTTCACTAAAGATAAAGAAAATATGCAGACTAAGCATATAGACATAAGATATAAGTTTGTCCGAAACATCCTACATCAAGATTTTTGTGTCCTATGTTACACTGCAACTTCTGACAACCTGGCTGATATCTTCACGAAACCCTTGACCAGAGTGCCCTAACAATAATACGAAGTACCATGCTGCAAGTGTTGACTGCCCAACATGATTAGAAGTCCAGAAGACAATAATAAGATCACCAGTGACCTGATCGGCCTGCTACCCAAAAAGGGTGGTGTGTTAGGATAATTGACTAGGTTTTGTAAAAACCTGTTTAAAGTAAAAGACTTAGGTGGCAGCAGCAGATGGACTGATATTTTTATTACCAGCAACCAGATGGACTCTGTTCTTTCCCTTCACATGTATGCTTGATTTATTTAGCTGTGTATAGATTGTTATTTTTCTGGTTAAAAACTATTCCACTGTGTTTCATAACTTAACCTCAAATTGCAGTTAGCTGTAGGTTAGCGCAGTAAGGTAACCTAAACTCCAAGCACACTTTACTTGATAATACAGGAACAATTACTGGATGTATACCTTCGAAATGAAATGTAGTCCGTACATTAAATGATAATATTATCAAAAATAAATGCCTATTAACAGAAATTATCATTTTAAACATTTCGTAATTTCTCAAGATAAATATTTTAAGGAGATAAAGACCACGTCTTATATTATAAAAGCGTTATTCTGTCTGTCATAAGACTTTACGTTTTTCCAATTTTGTGACCAAACTATAAGAGATAGATTGGTCATGTAAATGGATAAAATGTAGATCTTTTTAAGACAAACAAAATGCTACAAAAATCTTTCGAAAAAAGTTTTTGGTTTCCAAGATGGCGCCTTTTAAAGGGTCAAAGTTTGACTTTTTCTCAATTTAAACGAAAAGTATAAAAGATGGAAGAGAACATTATATTGAGAAAATGTTGAAATTTGAAAGTTCTATCGAACGATGTATCACTTATTCACAAACGCTTCAGCGTTTACAAGATACATGCAAAACTGTGAATTTTCGGTGTGTGATGCCGACCCGCAATACATCCGAGTTATTCGGAGAAGCCACAACGGGCTGGGAAGTTATATATTCTCCGACGATCGCAACATTAATTTGCTAAATAAATAAAGTTTTTTTTTTGAATGCTATATATGCAAGGGTTCCGGAGCGAAGTGACGGTACCCGGCTATTATTATTATATATTATAAAAACGTTATTCTGTTTGTCATTCTGTAAGCAAAATGTTGAATTACAAATTACTAAAATGTTACTAAAATAGAGAATCTATTCATAAAAAATGAAAATATATTAAACAAATGTCCAACTATACTGAATAGCGACGTAAATATAGATATTTTCAAAATGAATAAAAACAATGCAGTATAGAAATACGTAAAACTTATGTGCAATAATGGTTTCAAAAATTGTCTTTACGGAACAACAAGAAACAACTGTACAATACATGGAAATACGAAAACAAATATAAATCATATTTTCATATATAAACATGATATCAAAACACCAGGAATAATATGTAAAGAACGAATCGGATAAGAGTTGAAAATGAGAAAATAACAGATCCAAATATAATCTATAAAGAACTAATCAATGATGTTAAAACAAAATTCATGAAAATCTACATATATAAAAAGAAAAGTCCTGACTCACTGACTGACTGACTGACTGACTCATCAACGTCCACCCCAACCCCTTGGATCTAGAAAGCTGAAATTTTGCACAGAGGTTTCCTTTATGATGTAGACAAGGAATAAGTCCGGATTTTTCGAAATTCTTACGGGATAGGGAATAATCTGGAAACTGATGATGAAGTGTATGGCGGCAACCCCAGGTGTGTGGCGCCAACCGCAATACACCTCAGTTAAGTGTAGAAGGCCATAACGGGCTGGGAAGTTGTATATTCTCCGATCTCAATATTAATTTGATAAATAAATATTTTTTTTTTATAATGCTATAGATGCAAGTGTTCCAGAGCGAAGCGACGGTACCGGCTAGTTTCAGATATTTATGAGTTTAATATAATTAAAAAATTTAAAAGTCATTAATTCATTAACCAATCACGTGAGCCTTCACAGCGTTGGATAAAACCATTGGGAATACAACCATTGAATTAAAAAAAAAAGAAAAATAAATATAATGAAAAAACAAATAAAAATTGCTGCTAGCGAAAAGAACACAGTTCTGTTCTGAATAAGAAAAAAAAAAAATCCTGAAATCTAACACACATACTTTATAAATGAATGTCTGTAAATAGACAAGTATTTTCTAAATTAGAACTTTTCCAATAAATAAATAATTTCTCAATGAGAACTGACGGCATCGTCCATTTTGATAGGAATACATAATTGATCAGCTACCGGAAGAGCTGTGCAGATCAAGCTTCCGCAGACCAACTCTCATTTGGAAGACAATAGTTCAAGGTTGGAAGACCAAAGCAAAGCATATTGACTATAGTTGACCAATCGCCATACTCTGAACACAAGTTTCAGGTTTTCGAGTTTTCGCCCTCTCTTGAGTATCACGACAACTACAATGTAATTATATCAATATACGCCATTTGTACGTCGGAATCTTGCTTGGCGGGACACTTTAGTACTCGCTCTCGATGGTTGATGCAGTTGACCAACCGTCATATCCGAACGACATCCAACCATAACCGGGCATATCCCAACACTCGTTTCGGGTTTTCGAGCTACTGCATTAACCTTGTTCGAGTTGCTGTTATTGATTCCCTCCTGCTAAATTTCATCGGAACTTTTTGAAAATATCAGTTCCAGTCATTAAGTTTTTCGTAAATCCTGGTTTATTGCTAGAGTAGTTTTTGGTAAGGATCTATATTAATTAACAATAAAACATCTTCATTGGATTGGTTGTTTTAGAGAATGAAATAGGCTTATCGTCCGTGTATTGTAATTTTCTTTGACAATGACCGCCAATTGCATTTTTTCTGTGTAAAAATTGTTTCTTTTATTACATTGGCTTAATGTTCATTACAATATTGAAATAACACCATTAATTAATAAAAAGAACGTATTTTAAAGTTTTATCAAATATTTTTTTGACAGAATATTTGAAAATCGGGCTTTAATAGTCAATTTCAAGATAAGACTGTGACGAATATAATAGTTTCCAGGATAAAGTACGTATCAACCTATGATAATTACCAAAAACAAATTAGTTTTAAAATACAATTTAATAAGTTAAGTAAATTACATAGTTGAGTCATAAAATGAAATCACATAGAGGAGGAAAGACATCTAATGAATGAAATAAAATGAGTATTGCAAAGCCCTACCAATTAACAGATTACATTAGGTGAAGTATAGCAGAAAGCAGTGAGAAGTCAGTAATTGTTTTAAGAAATAAAATTTACATTAAATGATCTACTGTTAACTTTAAAATCATCAATATTACAAGATCGATAAAATCCAATAAAAATGGAAAGTGTTTAAATCTTTAAGATTTCTGAAATACTTTCTTCAAATTCAGCCAAAATGACCGATCACATTAATTCCCATGCAGGCGAAAACTGTTTTAAATGTGAATTTTGTGAGAAGAGTTTTACAAAATCAAGCAATTTAAATTCTCACATTAGAACCCATAGAGGTGAAAAGCCCTTTAAATGTGAATTTTGTTTGAAGAGTTTTGCAAAAAAAAGCAATTTAAATTCCCACATTAGAACCCATATAGGTGAAAAGCCCTTTAAATGTGAATTTTGTGAGAAGAGTTTTGTACAATCAAGCCATTTACATTCGCACATTAAAACCCACACAGGTGAAAAGCCATTTAAATGTGAATTTTGTGAGAAGAGTTTTCTAGATTCAAGTAATTTAAATTCTCACATTAGAACCCATATAGGTGAAAAGCCCTTTAAATGTGAATTTTGCTTGAAGAGTTTTGCACAATCAAGCAATTTACATTGTCACATTAGAACTCATACAGGTGAAAAGCCCTTTAAATGTGAATTTTGTGAGAAGAGTTTTGCACGATTAGGCAATTTACATTCTCACATTAGAACTCATACAGGTGAAAAGCCCTTTAAATGTGAAATTTGTGAGAAATGTTTTTCACGATCATATGAATTAAATATTCACATGAGAACCCATACAGGTGACAAGCTATTTAAATGTGAATTTTGTGAGAAGAGTTTTCGAAATTCTAGTGATTTAAATTCTC
>JAFIDM010022304.1:16197-31388 GCA_023159025.1 Thereuonema tuberculata
AGTTTTGCAAAATCTAGCAATTTAAATTCTCACATTAGAACCCATACTGGTGAAAAGCCATTTAAATGTGAATTTTGTGAGAAGAGTTTTGCACAATCAAGCAATTTATATTCTCACATTAGAAACCATACAGGTGAAACGATCGCCACTGAGTAAATTATAGTTAATGTGAAGCTGGAAACTTGGCACCAAGAATAAATTGTGAACATTGTAATGAAGAGATTCACAGTCAAGAAGTCATTTTTGTAATTATGAGTATCATTTTGATTGCTCTCTGTAATATAATAAGGGGTGGCCAAACTATGCTTGGAAGCCACATGCGGCTCATTGGCTGAGCCTCTTTTTGTATCACAATTAATATACAAGATAAAAAAATTCAAGCTTTATAATTATTTACTGTGAATAAACTTAGTTCACTGCAATAAAATGCAAGTTTAATGTTGATGCCATTTCATTCATTGTTAATGAAATATAAATTTGAATATTTTTCTCAGTTATTTCCTTAGTTCATTTCCATATCACATACGGTGAAGTAAGTGAAAACAATAGTTTAATCAATCAGGATTTTGAAAACATAGTGTGTAAGTGTACTTTGTGATTTTTAAGCTAATACAAATTAATAAATAATGAATAGAAATACCGTTGGAAAAAACGTTTTTAAAACAGTATTATTTAATGCCTCGGATTACAAAATACGAACACGTTGTGGATATTAGCCTTCATCAATTAGATTAAAATTGAAATTGCTTTATTATAAAATACATGCGTACATTTTGTAGTCCAATGCATTAAAATACTGTTTAAAAACGAAAAAAGATACTGTTTAAAAAGAGTTTTTCATCTATGTTTCTATTCATTATTTATTTGTTTTGTTACATAGCTTATTGGTTATTTATATTTTACATTATGTATTAAAGTATAATGGAGATATTGAAGTATTTTACGTGTGTTAAAGTAACTTAAAATAAAATAAGGCCAAACATACAAAATTAAAAAAGTTAAGACATATTAAAATTTAATGAGCATATATTTCGAAATGCTTACAAGTGCATTTCTTCCTCAGTGCTGATAATACAATTGTGGGATCATGTTTTTAAAGGAAATATTTTTCTTAATATTTTATATGAAAATTTTTTTCTATTATAATGCCTGTAATATTTGTTCGTGTCTTGGAAGCTCTCAAATATCTTAAGTTTGTCATATGTGTGTCTTATGTTAAACAACTTTGTCTACCCCTAATATAGTACTTACAGAATAGTGTGAAAATAAAGAAAGGAAGAAATGGATCAGCAAGGGAAAAAGGATTGTAGTAGTTGTCATGGACATTTTGTCGTGCCATTTTGTTTACCTCTTATATTTTAACCCATTTATTTTAGTCTCTTGTTTATTTGTGATATTTTGTGAAATATCACCGATAATAAATGAAATATATCCAAAGATGGAGTTTTTAATCTAATTTTAGGAGTATAAGATATGATGTACTATTTTTCTCTCGTTTCTATTTGTTTTTGTCCAGTTACCATGGCAACCTTTCTTTTTCTTTATTCTACAACTGTATTTTTCCTGCGAGAACTTGACCCCTCCTTTCTTTTTGTGCTCATTACTTTGACCTCTTTTGTGTTTGGCTAATTCCTACTGTCTTCTGTCATCCATAATGAATTACTTTAAGCTTTTATTTTTGGATGAACCCCTTCCCTTTTGTTTTTAGATCGTCTCGGCTTCACTCTTGTAAACACGAAAAACACAGTCTCCTACCTAACAGGACGATATGAGTTATCTTCTAGATTAGAGACTTCTTGTTTTGTGCAGTTAATAGTAGACAATGAGGGGACTCATTTATCTGTACTTTGTTTCATAGTCAAGTGAATGTGTTCAGCGAACTCTGGAATTATTGAAAATTCATAGTGCCGTGATTATATTTTGAGAAATCATCTAATCTGACCAGTTGAGTAAAAGAACAGTTCAAACTGCAGATAACTAATGACTGTGTAAGACTAGGACAATGCTGTAAGTAAATTTATCATCAGTTCCCTGGTGATCAGATTGTTGTGGCTGCTGCTACTGGAAATAAATCATCTGAACTCTCAATCACATTCCGTCAACTGCTTTTCTACAGGACTGTAATGTTTGTATTTAATCGTGTTTTAATTCTTATTAAGGACTATTACTGTGCATTTCTCTCATGCTATCTGCATTAGTTTTTGCACTTATTTGTGTGTGATTTCCTCTGAATATCCAATTTTTATTCTTTGCTTAACTTTTTATTATCCTTGTAGGTTAATCCTTTTTATTAAACTTGTTTATTGTACAGTTAGTCAAGTTTTTCCATGTTATTTCTTTTATTTGACTATGTTCAGGGTGTCTACAGAATCAGGGAACTCGGGGAATTATCAGGGAATTTTGTTATTCTGGAAAAAATCAGGGAATTTCGCAATTATTACTTAAAATCAGGGAAATTTATGATCTTTTGCCAAGCGCGAGCTTTTATCTTAAGGGAGCATTCAAGGTCACGCGTCACGTCGATCCCCTCTTCCCGCCGGCCGGTCTAATGGTGTTGAATAGTGACCTCATATCCTGTACTATATTCCCGCCACTGAAACTGAAACCGAAACTTACTACGAGGAATGCAACTTATCTGAAAGGCCAATCGGTGGGTAGATTGTTTGTATTCTCGGACATTTCACGAAGTTATTTCTGTTGCAGCTTGTTTATTGTTTGCTCTATATTTTGCTTGATTTTCAGTAGCAAAAAACCCATAGTAATTTGTCACTAAAATTCATGCAGCGCTTTCTTAAAAAAGAGGCATTAAGCAACAATATTACAAGCATAGATGTGGAGGACAAATCAAATTTTCTGCCAGTTAAACAAATAGATATTGGTTTATCTGCTCAAAGCAATTTGAAAAACGCGAAAGTATCTGATTTGCAAATAGCTGAATTTAAAGTTGACTGTAGACGCTTATTGATTCAATGTTTACTGAAATTCCAAAGTAAATCTCCCCTTATTTACAAGCTGACTAAAGCAGTGTCCTGTTTTGATCCTAAAATAGCAATAAATGAAAATATATTTTCATGTAGATTATCAAGTCTGTTGGTAATTCTTTCGGAAAAAAACTGGATATCATGCACTTTAGCTGAGAAAGCTAAGAATCAATTAAAACAAATATGTTCACAGCCAGAAAATATCTCAAAGTTAAAGATGTATAAAAGATCGACTTCACGTATTGATAATTTCTGGTGTAGTTTGATATCTGCTGAAGAAAATGGAGCACCTGAAGCTATGACAGTGATACAGTTAGTCATGGTATTGTCGCATGGCAATGCAAGCTTAGAAAAAGGTTTTTCTATAAACAAAGATACTTTAGAGCAGAATATCAAAGAAGAAACTATCATTGCCAGAAGATCCATTTATGATAGTGTATATCATAGTGTATAAATTTTATTTATGCCACATTTATTGTCCAAAGGTGGCATAAATAACATTGAAATTACTAAGAAGATGGTCCTTGATGTAAGAAATGCAAGAGCTAAGTACTCCGAGGCAATGGAACAAAAAAAGAAAGAAAAGCAAGAATTGGCAGTAGCTGTTAAAAGAAAAAGAGAGGCTGAAATTGAACTGAAAAGGCTTAATGACAAAAAAATTAAAATCTTAGAAGCAGCACAAAAGGAATCTGAAATGATTGAAAATGAAATTGCTGCGATAAAGCTTTCAAAAATTTAAATACCCAGTATCATGCTGTACATTACAATGAATCTTGAATTCCGTTGAGTTTAATTTTGTGTATATTGTTGCAATAAATCTTTTAAAAGGTAAGATATTGTAAACTCATTAATTTATAATTTTTTATTTCTCTCTTCTTTTTTTAAGTATTTCATCATTACTGTTTTTATAGAATTTTTTGCTTATTCTTTTATTATACTTAGATAAAATAGTAAATAGTTACCAAGTAGTTAAAATCAGGGAATTTTTCTCTTATGATCAGGGAATTTTTAAGAAATTGTTCGTGAAATCAGGGAAAAATCAGGGAATTTTTTTATTCAGATTTTGTAGACATCCTGATGTTTTATCTTGTCTGCATCTTTCTTCTGATTCTTTTTGGGCCCAGCAGGATCAGAATGAACATTTATTCCTCCACGTGACATAGTTAAAATGACAGTGAAATTAATCAGTTAAACAAAGGGAAATACTAGTAGAAATAAATACTAAACTTAACTATATTTCTACTGGGAGGCTTAACGTGTGTGTATTAAAATAAAAAGAAAGTGAAAATATATAAAACGCACTTACTTGCAAACATGACGTAAGAGAATAAAAAAGATGGCAATAAACTTAGTTTCAGAATACGCAGTGTATTTCATCATCAGATATGGTACAGACATGTAGGACATCACAAAAACATTTAAGATGTCACGAGGTGGCAATGTATAGTGAGAGTGAGAAAAGTGAAAGGATTACAGAACTTCAGCAATAGACAGGCGTTTTGCTCGCCAATGATAGGGTTGTATGCCTTGAGCTGGATTATGTGGAAGGATTCAGTTAGGAGCCGGTGGGAAAGAGTTTAACAGCTGAAAGTGTCACTTCTCTCACTCTCATTAAGTAACATAAAGTCTTTAGTTGATGCTGACTGGAAACTCCAAATAGTTTCAAAGTGTCATTTTTCTTTATGGGAGGTTAAAAAGAAATATAAAACAATTACATACCATGAAAGCTGAACTATCCAAAGAATCAAAGGAGTTCTTGAAGGTAACCAACGACCTTCCTTCCTTATGTTGATAAGACATATTTTGCTCCACCACAAATACATCTTTCCGTTTTCCTTTAGTCTCATTATAAAACTGTAGTTTTACTTTATTTTTATTTAAATACAGGATTCTTAAGAGAAGCACTAATACTTTCTTCTTCCTTCTTTCCTGTAAGTAGAACTATATGGATTCACTGAATCAAAGACCAGATGAATTTCCTTTAGGCATCTCTCACCATTATTCTCAAAACAATAGACTAATTTAAAATTCCCTGTTGGGAATATTTAGTGAAAGATTTCCTTTTGTTTGTTTTTTTTTCATTTCCTTTCACAGATCGTTCTTCACCTTATATCTAGGAAAATCAACATGAGGAAAAGAAACAATAAAAAAACCGACGGGGGAAGAAACCCCAACTACAAAAGATTAGACCACGTTTATCAGAAAGAATTTTCTGATATGAGAAGTCTAAGAAAAGCCGCGATTCCACCATCTGTTGTGCTCTATTTGTCTGCCCTGCATTCGATGAATGGCCCTACATCGTAGTTTCCATTGGAGGAGGCTGCACTGCAGTGTGGCAAGGGGAATCGTGTTCCACTCCTCCTGACCGGCTTTCCATAAACCAGCCACAGTTCAAGGTTGTCGGTTTCCTAATGCTCATTTCAACAGACAATAGTCTGTAGGGGAAGCATCAGGTGATTTCGCTGGGATCGAACTTAATGGAATTGATCGAATTCCTGTTTCATTGGCCATTCGTGAATGCAGGACAATGTTGTTTGTATGACTCGATGCATTGTCCTGATGGATCCATACTTCAGACGACGCAGTACCTTACAGTGCTGAAATGTCTCTGAGGTACAATGGTTGTAAGATGTTTTTTTGATAATACGTAGCATTAATCTTTGCCTTTCCATCAATTTTCGCAAAGGCAACTTCCCTTGATAGCTATAACCAGTCACAATCATAAAGCCCTTTGGAAACTTTATGATCGTGACTGGTTATAGCTATCAGGCTATTTTTTCATTCTACTTTTCCTTACACTGGCAGAACCATTCTGAAAGATCTTTAGCATAACGATGATGATAAAAAATAGCACGAGGTTTGTTGCAGTCATTACGATAAACCCATCCTTCGTCCAACGTCACAACATACTTCCATTTTTCGCCCGACAAATGCTCTTCATACAACTTTCGACTGTTTGTCTTAAATTCGGCGATGTGTCCAGGCAACAGCCAATGAACATTTGCTCTGTAGTGCTTATGTAGATGCAGGTCCCTATGAATTATGCGTGTTATGATTGTTTTGGAAACTCCCTTTTGTTGTGCAAGACTTCTATGGGTGATGGGATTTTCTTTCATAATGTCTTGTTAACAGACAAGAGCTGGAGTTGTAGCGCTTTGTGGATGTGATTTGCGGCCCTCACTAACTTCATCAACGGCCTTCAAACGTAACTCAGCAGTAATTCGAATAACAACAGACTCGGAAGTTTTAAAATTTTGTTGCTTACACATTTCTATTATTCTGGAATAAGATTATTTAGGCTACAACATACCCTTCCCACCAAATCGGTACTCTTGGAGCCATTCGAACACATAACAACTAATGTACATATGTTAACACTGACTTGCACTCGCTCAGTAACAAATACAAACAACAGGATTTCTGGTTCAATTCATGTGCGCATAGCAATGCGCTGTTGAAAACGTTCTTATAAACGTGGTCCAACCTTTCGTATTGTTCTCCACTTTCTCTATTTTTATTCCTTATATTTATTTTTTTAACATTGGAGAGTTAAACAAAGGAGATCAATCATCATCATCATATAAATGCACAGATAACAATGCACAATCACACTTTGAAAGCTTCCACAGGATTGAAATCAAATAAGGAAATATAAAAACGCAAACTACGAATAATTTAAGTAATAAATCCTGGTTAAATCAAAATAAACTGAAAGTCAATTATAAGGAAATCTAAAGAGATGTTAAAAAAAAAAAGAGCCTTATACAAGAGTCAGTCAATAAGTAATGCCTCCTTTTTTTTTTTTTTTTCTCCTTAAGTTAAGTAAAAAATTTGAATTTAGCGCAATTCCTCAAACCATCTTCTTCAATCCACTGCAGTAGCAACTTCCTGCATCAACAGGTGGCAGCACTGCATCTGCTTGCAAAATGGCTGACATCGATGTTCGTATTAGACAGCTTTCTGATATTTAATTCTTGAATGTGGAAGGTGAAACGCCCATTCGCATTCGTGAAAGGCTGAAAAATGTTTTCGGTGATGCAACAGTGGATGTCCACACTATTAGACGATGGGTTCGTCGCTGTAACGAAGTTGAAGGGCAAACACCGTTGGCTGGCAAAAAGCGGAGTGGCAGGCCAGCGACTGCAGCGACTCCATGCAACATTCAGCGAGTCGATGATATCAATCCTGGGGACCGCCAGGTGACAACAGATGAATTGTGTTGCATTCTCTCTCTCAGTAAAGGCAGTATGATGACGATTATTCGACAACTGGGGTATAAAAAAGTTCACAGTGGGTACCAAGAATGTTAACCAACCAGAATAAAGAAAAATAATAGCCTCCGAACACTTGCAGCGCTTACATTCAAAGGGAGAGGAGTCTGGAAAAAATTGTGACCGGAGACGAAATGTGGGTTCATTTGTTTGAACCTGAATCAAAGAGGCAGTCACAGGAATGGCATCACACAAACTCATCAAGTAAGAAAAAATTCAAAACTGTGTGATAGCAGGGAAAGTTATGGCAACAGTGTTCTGGGATGCAGAGGGTGTGATTATGATTGATTTTTTGGAGCAGGGATGCACAATAAATTCTCTCCAATACGTCATAACCCTCACAAAGCTTACAGCACATCTTCAGCGTGTTCGCCCAACAAAAGCTATGGTGAATGTTCTTCTTTTGCATGACAGTGCAAGACCACACACCAGTCGTCACACCACTGAAGAGATTGGGAAAATTTGATGGGAAGTTCTGCCTCATCCCCCATACAGCCCTGACCTAGCACCATCAGACTTCCATCTGTTCGGGCCGCTAAAGGAAGCTCATCGTGGTGTTCACTTTGAAGATGAGGAGGCTGGGAAAAGTCCCTGCGTCTGTGGCTTAGGAAGCAAGATCATGCCTTTTACCACGCTGGAATACATGCCCTTGTTAAAAGGTGGACCAAACTATGGAAATGGCCGGAGATTATACTGAAAAGTGACAAATTAATTAACAATATTATGGTTTACAAGCCATGTAATTGCTTTTGAATTTCTTGACAATTAAAAGGAGAAAAAAAATAGGAGGCATTAGTTATTGACTGACTCTCGTAAATAGGAAAAGAAAAAAAAAATAAAGAATTTGACGAAACTAATTATTTAGTTCTTTTCAATGTTTTCATTCTTCCATGTTTGCTGTTTCCTTTTTAAAAGAGTTTCTTTTTATATTTATAATTTTTTTTTCGTATTTACTATTTTTTATGGCTTGTAATATTTGTTCCTGAACAATATTCAAATTTTCCAAATGTGCCAGTTTTTCTGTTGAAAAAAAAAACAACAAAACATTTTTACAATTTTTTTATTTAATATTTAAATAATTATTTATTAAAAAAAATTACAAAGTATAAATTTAGAATAATTTTAAGTTAGAATTTTTTTTTTATTCAGTCTTGTTATATCCTTCGAGGTACAGCTAAGATATGTCTGCAGGTTACAATATAAAAGTGTGAAATATAATAAATTAAATAAAAAGTAACAGAATTGCAAACAAAGCAATTACGTACAAAATTGAAAATTCTATGTTAACACATAAAATCAAGTTACTTCTTATTGATTAAATTGATAATTTTGAATTCTATAATTTATGTAGTTAAAATGTTATAACATAATGAAGAAGTAAATTAATTATATTAGAATCTAATACACAATTTTGTTTCTTTTATTTTAATAAGCATTAATAATATACATTAGTTATATAATAAAGAAAATTTTATCAAATAATTAAGAATATATACAAGGAAAATTCAATAAAGAATATATCTAAAAATGAAATATGTACATTTACACACACACACATATGTGTGAATTTTAATTTAGTCGATGTCTTGAGAAGAATGGTGAGAGATGACGAAAGGAAATTCATCAGGTCTTTGATTCAGTGAATCCATATAGTTCTGCTTACAGGAGAGAAGGAAGAAGAAAGTATTAGTGCTTCTCTTAGGAATCCTGTATTTAAATAAAAAAATTATTTAAAAAAGATATTTTTTTTACTATACCATGTTTTTAAGACTAAAAAGTATAAAATAATTAGTATAAAAAGTATAACAAAAAACATGGGGTGCATGCAATAGATAATTGAGATGGTATGGATTGGTGTTAAATTTGATGTAATAAGTGAGAAAAAGCATGTTGAAAATTTGTTATTTGTGAGAAATTAATTAAGAATACTGAAGTAGAGGCTTCACTTCATCTTTGTAATGTTGTTAATGAGTTAAGAAAGCAAAGGGAAACATTAGTTAATGAAGAATGTAAGAAAACTAAGATGTATTAGACTGCTTTCAAAATTTACCTATCAAGCTCAAGTTGTTATCATTCAGTGAAAGAGACAGACTAACTTATTTACTCTTCCTCGTTCCAGTACACTTAGAAAAATAGCTAAACTGAATGTTGATTCTCATATGAATAAATACGTGAAAGACAGTGTTAACAAATTGAATGAACAACAAAAGTTTGTATCTTTACTCATTAATGAAATATATGTAGATGCTAAATTAACATTTAATAGTGAAAAATTGATAGAACTAAGTTTTAATAATAATAATACTGCAAAAACGGCTCATGTTTTCTTAATAATTTCTCTATTCTGTAAATACACAGAAGCTCGGTTATAACGCGATCTTTCGGATCCAAGATCTGAAAGACCGCGATAGGACCGAACTTTTATTACTTCGCGATGTCAAATGTCGTATATTGCACCCTATTATCGCCCACACAATTCCAAATCGATTTATAATGGTCCTTTCCCAATTACCTACATCATTCAGAGCTACGCGAGAGAATTTTATATTTATAAATACATAAATCATTACCTTTTCAACACTTTGATGGGTTATATTAGCCAAAATCAGTTTGGCGCCGCCATCTTGGCAACTTGTAGAAACGACGAGTCACGTGGATCGAAACTAGGTATTGATAGGCCTATTAGATTACATGGGCCTCTTTACTGGTTGTCATTGGCAGAAAAATAGATCTCGATATTCATTTTGGTTAAACGAAAAAGTCTGCGATTCTGGTATTTTTTTAAAAATATATTGTATTCGACGCATTTTCGTGACATTAGGGTGGGTATAGAGTCTCAATGGGGATGTTTAAGGTCTCTGGGTCGAGGCTGGAAAAGTAACGTGATGTAGGTGTGTCACTTCTAAAAACATGGCTAAGATTACCGAAAAAACTCTGTATATTAAAGATTTCTCAACTTTAAATATATTGAATTATCGGCATACAATTAAGGAGGCATATGGAAATAATGTAGATACGTTATTTCTAGATGAAAGGAATAAATATATTTAAAGAGAAATTTGTTCTATTTGTTCTATTTGTATGGGGCAGAAACATGGACATTACGACACAGTGAAGAGAAACGACTAGAAGCATTTGAAATGTGGATATGGAGAAGAATGGAGCATGTGAAATGGACAGACAAAATAAGAAATGAAGCTGTGCAAGAAAGAGTGGGTGAAGAAAGAATAATGCTGAAACTGATCAGGAAGAGAAAAAGAAACTGGTTGGGTCACTGGCTGAGAAGAAACTCCCTAATGAAGGATGCACTGGAAGGAATGGTGAACGGTAAAAAAGTTCCAGGCAGAAGAAGATTTAAGATGATCGACAACATTATGGTAAATGGATCTTATGTGGAGACGAAGAGGAAGGCAGAAAATTGGAAAGATTGGAGAATGCTGGGTTTGCAGTGAAGGACCTGCCCTTGGCAGAGAACTATATATGTATATGTATTATTTCCATATGCCTCCTTAATTGTATGCCGATAATTCAATATATTTAAAGCTGAGAAATCTTTAATATACAGAGTTTTTTTCGGTAATCTTAGCCATGTTTTTAGAAGTGACACACCTACATCACGTGACTTTTCCAGCCTCGACCCAGAGACCTTAAACTTCCCCATTACTGTAAATAATAAGGAAACAAGCATATTAATTTACACCTCTGATTTGATTTTAGGCGAAAAAAAAACTGTATATTTTGCAATTTTACAATTATACACCTTTTCCAAAATAGAAGGGGTCCAAGACCAAATCGCGTTATATCCGAATACGTGATATAAACAACCGCGTTATAACCGAGCTTCAGTGTTGATTCAGTGCTCCTGAATCAAATTTTGATGGTGAAAATCTTTTTAAGTTAACCTTTTGAATTCTTAAGAATTTAAATAGTCTTGGTTTTACTGTCATTAGTGTTATTACAGATAACAATAACATTAACAAAAACATGTTTGCAATGTTAGAATCAAATGTACAGTTTCCTAAAGCAGTTAAAAATCCTTCAGCTCCAAATTCTCCATTACATTTATTACAGGATTTTGTACGATCCTGTACACTTACTTAAATCTGTGCATAATAATTTGTTGAATGTGAGAGATTGTGTTTTAGCATATCCTGATTTTGAAAATTATGATATCCTAAAACAAGCAGATTTCAAAATACTGCGTAATTTATACAAAATTGAACAAAATAAACTTCTGAAGTATTCTCATGTTTTGAACCAGAAATCACTCTATTCATCAAATATTGAAAGATAGTTTAGCGTTAAAAATTTTCAATGAGCAAAACTGTGTAGCATTGCAAGAAATTGGAAGGAATCTTGATTCACTGAAAGGATTTGAAGACACAGTTGATTTATTTACTTAATTATTCACTGGTGAAAAAGGATGAATGTTAAATCACCTGGTATGGCACAGAGGTTTAGAGATGATAGAGTGAGTGAAAGAAGAAACAAAGATGAGCTTTGTTTCCTTCAAAAATTTAGCATTTGGTTAAAAAGTGGTCTACATTATGCCATGGTAAATGTTATAATGGTTTGACAAGTAGGACTTCCTATGCCTTAACAAATACTTGTAGTACAATTTATGAATTAGCAGTGTATGTTTTAGATAACACTAAGCCCAATTACATTTTACTTAGCAAGTTGCAAACTGATCCTTTAGAGGAAAGATTTAGTCTGTATCACCAATTGTCTGACTCGAACTATCATATATCCGTGCAACAGATTTTAGAAAATGAGAAAAAAATAAGAATTAAAAATCAGTTGAAAATTAAATCCTCTTTAAAGGGCAGTGTTGTTTTTGAGACAATTGAGGTGGTGATGATGATGATGATGATGCTTTTTAGATATTTTATTAGAATCCACTCTAGGGAATATTGTATTTAGTTTGGATTCAGAGATCTCTCCATTATTGTACATTGCAGGTTATGCAGTGCTTAGAATTTCAAATTTTTTAAAGTGTGACAATTGCACAAAGTTACTTTGTGCAAATAGTGACATTGAATATGAATTTGAAGAGAATGCCAGTTTAATTAATACAATAAACAAAGGAGGTTTTAAAAAAAAACAAGTTTAACAGTATGTGTTGTTATTTTAGTGTACAAAATTTTGAAAAGTTGATTTCAGTCGACTGTTAAGGTCACTTCATAAAATGCAAAACGCAAATTAAAACACACTGCCATTTGTCAATTAAACAAACCTTCAAAAATATTGATATGGATTTATTTTTATTGTCATGCAATAAACATGCACCAGAAGGTATTAAAAAGAAAATAATTATTACTGTTGGAAAAAAAATTTTGTGTACTTATAAATAACTATGTCAAGAAACGAAATGAATCAATTAAAAAATCTATTAAAAGACAAACGGAAATGCAAAAAGTTCCAACCAAACATGTAATTAAGTTCCAAATATGTTATTTTATTAAAAGTGTATTGGATCACAGAGATTGTGTTAACTGATTTCATTTGGATATAATATGAATTTGATTTGGTAATTAAAAATCAAATCAAGTTCATATACTTTCAATTCTATTAGCTGAAAAATATCAGATATTTGAAGATATGTGGACATAAAATTATATAACAAAACATGATTTAAAATATATCACTTTTAGACCTGTTTAAAGGGAACTTGAAATTCAATTTGTAATTTTATTATTTTCCTTATTATATTTGTAAATTTACAATTTGGTTTTTTTTTTTAAGTTAGTTTAAAATGTAATATTGCAGACCCTTTGATATGTTTCATTTTTAATCAACTTCATTTCTATTTTACTTCTTTCAAATTTACTTGAATTAAATTGATTAAATTCATGTTCATTTATGATTTTAATTAATTATTTTATCTGTAATTTTTGATTTATTTTTGCAATAAAAAATTTGTTTGGTGTAACATTTTTGCTTTAATTTTTTAATAATCTGAAATTCGAAAGATCATATTAAATATTTTTAATTGGCAGGGAAAAAAAGTAATTCATCAAAACTTCATTTGCTATTTTTCCTAGGAAGCATCAGCATGTCGTAAAACTTTACATTTAAAAAAATTAAAATTTAAAATTAAAAGAAATTTCTTTATGAAAAATAAAAATCTTTTTTTGTAATTTTACTCAGTTTTTAGAATACAAACCCTAACGTAGAATAAATGATATTACAGTTTTTAAAAGTTTTTTGTTTTTTTTTTATAAATAAATAACAAAAAAAAAAAAAGTGCCTCATTGAAGTCAACCCTTTCTGCATGAGTCATCGTTCCAGCGCTCAACAATAGGTTAGTTTCAATTGTCGCCACCAGATTATTTTATGGCGCTATTATGCACAACAATATTTTACTTCCAATTTTCTAATAAATTTAGATGAGAGGTAAAAATCTTTTCAGATAATAAAAAAATCACACAAACTTTGGTTAAGAAATACATTTAAAATGTATCACAATGTTCCGGAAATTTTATTTCCAATTGCCATTTTCAAGACAGAACGAAAATAAATGAACAATCTTGAGATTCAAAAAAGAGGATGAATACATTCATTATTGATGGGGGAAGGAGGAGGAGTCATGAGTCAAAAACCAATATAAAATGAGTTACAAAATTGTAACCTATTTTTATTTGTTTTGGTTTTATTGAAATAATTTTTAAATCTCATTTTGAACCCTTTTCAATGTACTTGGTGTTATTAAATCATAATGATTTTCCGCCTAATTTTTTTCAATCTATTACTTGTGAATTCAAACCTTTATTTAAATATGTTTAATTATTTAATTAAATTTATTATCTATATTTTTAATGACTATTTTATTGTATTAATTTCATTATATCATACCATGTTCTTGTTATTATAAAAATTATTATAACTCATTGTTTTTTGACACTTTTCCTTCCCCTTCCCCCCATCAATAATGTATTCGAATTAAGAATCTAAGATTGTTTATTTATATCCATTCTGTCTGTTTATTTGTAACTTGAAAATGGCAATAGAAACTAAAATTATCGAAACATTGTGTTATATTTTAAACATATTGCTACCGAACTTTTGGTCTAGTTCGGTGGCGCTGGGGAACAAAATGCGACAGGAGCAATTTTAAATTTAAAAATCACAGAGAATTTATTCAGTAAAATAAATTTTGAAATTTACAGGTGTCAAATTTCGGTTTGATGACTTGCTCGGAACTGTCCTGATGACTTCTCGTTTTCGGGCCAGTCCTGATGGCTTCTTGCTTCGGGCCGGTCCTGGTGGCTTCTCCCGCAAACGTGTCGTTTCTTCGGCTTAGAGTTGACTTCCTCGCTGCCTTCTTACGAGTGCGGTCTTCTCGAAACTCTCCCGCCAACGGTTCGTCTTAGAAGTGACTTGCTTCGTTGCCTTACGTCTAGCTGCGGTCTCCTCGAATCTCTCCAGCAAATGGTTCGTCGTCTTCGGCTTAGAGCAGGGGATCTGACCGTGGCCTATCAACCACTCAAACAATCCAACTTCTCTCTCCAAGTGTGGAACTCTCTCTTTAAAAACTCTCTCTGGATCCCGTTTTCACTCTTCTCAAGCCCCGTACTTGGTGGAGAACCTCTTCATAAGGCTTGGACGCCGCTCTTCTTCCCTGGCTCCAGATGAAGACGGAGAACCTCTCCTGCAGCTGGCTTGCCGCCAAAACTGACTGCCTCTTCCTCGTCTGCGCTGCATTATATGCCCGCGACAGAGTCCACTATCCAGAGGGAGACAAGGTCGGTCCGCACTATTCTTCTCTGAGGTGGATTAGCGAGAGGCGAATCCACCGTTTCGGGGGGTGGGGGGGTGGACCATTCAGCAGGTAACAATATTCCTTATTTAATCAAAGTTTGTATGATTTTTTAGTATCTGAATGGATTTAGTTCTAATTGTTGCAAAACAATATTTGTGTAGTTCTCGTCACCACCAG
>JAFIDM010022305.1:10863-31381 GCA_023159025.1 Thereuonema tuberculata
AAAAATGATAATCCAACTGTCCTATAATTTATTGAAGTAATGTAAGTATTTAATATTTATTTATATGATTGGGAATAATAGTAAAAAAGAAAAAGAATTACATATAAAATTAAATGAAAAATTTTAACCAAGAACAATTACAAATGCTTTTAATTTTATATTTTTGGAAAGTTATATATCTAAATGTTTTGTTAAAAAACTAAAATATGTTATTTTAAAATTTATTACAAAACCATTATTTAAAAATTCTATCGTCAAAAAATTGCAATTAATAATGAAGTCAGGAAATTTTGAATAAATATATAAAATTCATTAATAAAAACATTTTTAAAGATGCATTTATTTAAATTATGTATAATGTGTAATCAAATTATTATGACTTCCTGGCCTAGTGGAATATCTCACATTCAGCTATCACATGGACAAATAATATGACTACACATAAATAGGAGAGCACCTGATACTGTCACATTAGTGTGTTGATGTGACATGAAAATGGCAAAGCTGGTAAATTAAGACTCCCAGTAGAGGATGATCATAGGTTGTCACCTGAAAGGTATCATTATTCCTGTGACACCATGACTGATGAACTGTTGTTTTGCCATTGTGAATAAGGTGTACAACCAGGGCCAGATAAAAGCTTTTTTGGGCTGAGGGCTACTTGGCAAAAAAGGGCCGAGTACCTACATAGATTTCAAAGGGGCTCTCCCAACGATAGCTGAAAGACTAAGCTTTTTAGCCTAATGGTTAATCCAGCAGTGTACAACACTGGAATGGTGGAAATTCAGTTCAACAGTGACAACCAATGACCACTGATGGAGTCATCTGCCAACATTTAAGAAATACAATGGGAAGATCATCCCTAGTGTGTCATATTTCACTATGCACAGAACCTTTATCTGCATGGGCTTTAAGATTAGATGCCCACATCCAAATAACGATGTTACCTGATACCGATTAGAGAAAGTGCCTTGCATTTCATCTTAGAAAATTGGAAGGCAGTTGCCACCTCCGATAGGTCACAGTTTTATCTATTCCAGATGGATCAAAGGTGCAGGATCAGACATACTTCTTATAAATTTTTTTGATCCTGATACCATGTTCTACACATGTAGTGATTTGTTTGCTTTCTTTTCATTTCTTTCTTTAAATATTCTGAAATTCCCACTATTTTTTGTCCTGCATCCATCATGTTTCAGTTAATCATAGATCAGATCCTATCTCAGCACATTTCTTTTTTTTTTTTTTTTAAATGTTTATCAGTCCCATTAGGTATACTTATAAACTGTATACCTGTGGTATAGGACTGAGAATTTTGATCTATTGATCTAAAAGTTAAATCACCAATTAAAGATAATAAATAAATTATTCACTTAAAATTAGTATTAATTTTATTCTTAATATTTAATTAACCCATCCACCACATCAGAGATCATTTTCTGCTTTATTTGTTTAAATGTTAGAGTTTCATTTTGATTAATATTTATTTGACTGAAAATTTTGTATTTAACGTAATTTGTTAACCTGTATCCAAAGTTGTTTTTAATTTTATCCAATTTAAAGATTTTATACCAGTTGTACCTAGTCTTTATTTCTACTTCTTGAGAATTTTTTTCTCTTATTACTTCAAAATAATTCTTTATCAATATTTTGTATATAAATTTCATCACCTTTATTTACACCTAATGATATTGGTGGGTTTCCATTTGAATTTTGGGAACAGTTTCATTATAATATTCAGTAGAAATTTTAATCATTTTCAAAATTTGGTTTTACTTGGAGAAATTTAATGAGTTCTTTACATAATAACAAAGGACCTTTCTGTTTTGTATGAGTAACCAAAGTTTCAGATTTAATAATGAATCAATATATACACACACTACCCTACACTAAAGGACCGGACAGTGTGCGTTACTAGAAACATGTGAAAGTATATCTGATTTAAGAGTGGGATGGGCCCGCACATGCTGAAATTACATTAGCCATCCTGCAGGGCATGCTTTCCACAAAGTTTTGATACAGAGCTGTAGGTATTTTTTGTCCATTTCTGCTTCAAGAACATGGCCAGTGCAGTTGTAGATGTCGGACGTGGTTCCCTGGCCCTCAATTGATGCTCTAACTCGTCCCATAAATGTTCGATGGGGTTTTGGTCAGGACTCTGAGCAGGCCATGGAAGCCGCTTTACAGTCATCTCTGTATACCACTGCTGGGCAGAGGCTGAAATATGGCATGAAGCATTGTCTTTCTGAAAATAACAATCATCATTTCCAAGCATTTGCCAGAGAGTAGGAACAACCCGATTGTCCAAAATGTCCTTGTAGCCTTCCGAGTTCAAGATTATCGCAACAATATGCAATGGTCCCAGGCCATATCATGAGAATATCATGACTATATCCCCCCCGCAGAATGATTCTCCCACCGCCGAACTTCACAGTTGGAACGATGCACTCGGATAAAAGACGTTCGCCTGGCATTCGCCACACCCAAACACATCCATCCGACTGGAAGAGAGTGTAATATGATGAGGCACGTTACACTCCATAAAATTGTTTTTCACTGCTCTAAAGTTCAGTTGCGACGTTGCAAACACCACTTGTGTCTGGCGGCTGTGTTGAATGATGAGATGTGTGGTTTGTGTGTGGCAACACATCCGTGGATTTTAAGGGCATTCAATTCCTTCCGCAAATGTATTGTGATGAACTGTAACCCCGATGCCTGTTGAAACTCACTAATTATGATTCGGAGGGATTTTTTTGCGGTTCTTATGAACCTCGCGCTTCAGGATGCGTCGATCGCGTTCGGTCAGTTTCTGGGGACGACCAATGCGTGCAGTTCGTGCCCCAACGCCCGTATTCTTCCACTTCTTGATGACATTACCAACAGTTGAACGTGGCTGTGATAATTTTGCCAAAATTGCACGAATAGATATGGCAGCAATGTGACAGCCAACTATAATGCCTCTTTCAAAGTCACTTAGTACCGTGCTTTTCGGTGTATTCTTCGCACTATTCGACACTCCTACAGACGTTTCCGTAGCAACTATCTGAATGGACTTTGCCTGAGCAAGTGCACACATGCACTTTGACGATCTCGTCTGATTTTATGTAAATATACTGGTGTCCGGTCCATTACTGTAGGGTAGTGTATATATGAATTATTAGGAAGTAGATGATTCTTAAGATTAACTTTTAGGTTTTTTTTTTCTTCACTAGAAATATATCTTAAAACAGTAAAATGAAACTAGAATATTTGATGTGCTAAAAAAGAAAAACAACAAAGCATTGAAATGTTTTTTTTAATCTGTTGATATTCAGACAATAGTGATACATTGATGTGCAAAATGTGTTTGGAAGACTATGATCTCAAAATTTTCATAAAGTTTTGATCCAAGTAAATAAGTTGAGTTTAGAGTGACTTCAGTGCAACATTGACTTAAAGTTTATTGTCCCAAAAGTTCACTTACTGCAAATTATCAATCCAAAAAATTCAGAAATCTGAATAATTTTTTTTCTTCTGAGAAATTAAGCTGTTAAAAGCTGATAATGACTTTCCATTTCATATTCACCTGATGCTGTTTTTATGTCGTATGACATGGATCACATAATCAATACTTTGTGAAAGTCAAATCAGAGGAAAAGAACCCCTTTCTATAAAGACATTTTCACAGGTTAATTTAGCCAATGGCTCAGTTATTAAGATTGTTTTCCTACTCCAGGCATTTTACTGACTGTATTCTAGCACAATTACATTGGCAATTATATTAATTTTTATGAACACAAATTGTCTTTAAAGCAAATCTGAAATAAAAACTCAATGTCAATGAAGGATTATCAAAAGCCTAAAATTGCATTTTTTTTGAGAAGTTGTAGGTGGAACATCTTTTTTAAATATTTCGTGTAATAAAATTCAAGAAATCTGAACTTGAACTACTTTTATATTAACTTCAGCCAAGGTTTTAGGATTATATCTCTGGAAACATTTATTACATAAACCAATTAACAAAGAAATATCTTAAACCATTTCCTTTTGTATTTAAGGATGGGCATCAATTTCTTGTAACTACAAGTTTCATTAATGAAATAAATTGATAATTTGTATATATATTAATTTTTTGCCCAGTTTTAAACTTTTTTTTTTAATGACATTATCTCGTATTACAATCCATAAGTTTCTTCACTGCTGTTGACACTGAAACAAAATATTTGGCAGCAACAAAAAACTGAAAATAATATTAGGAATGAAAAAGAAATTTGATAACTTTATTGAACATTTTACATTAAATGTTCAATATTATATAAGTTGTTGTATTACAACTTATATAATAGATAATTTAAAGCAAGAAATTTATGATACATGAAATTTGGTTGACAGTATGAATATGGAAGCAACTTTTAGTTTCAAGTCATCTTAAAAGAAAAATAGTATTTATTCATTATTTTTTAAAATACAATTTAAACATTTCAAAAGTATGGAAATTAAGCTTCAAGAAATGCTCTTCTATTTGAAAGGAAACAATAGGAATTTCAAAGACAACGAGATGGAACAAAATTTGATTCAATAATATCTGCCAGCCAATAAGCATTATACAGGTTGGCCCGAAACAAACACTTCTGAAACACGAAAGTCAAGGTTTCAGTTCCGCCAGTGAAGTCACAGAGTTTGATGTCAACAAATGACATATGCCAAGTGGGCCCCCTCCCTGACAAGACAGAATTCATAGCAGCTCACTACATTTTGTAGATATCCCAAAATAGTGACTGCTGCATTTCGCGGAAGACACGAAGAACTCGTTCGCGGGTTCCGCAAGATTGGTTGGATGTGCACAGAAGACATATTCCTGAAGCATTCCCCAAATGTATGCATCGGGAGGAAGAAGGTCTGGCGAATCCAAAGAATATGGAAAGTCTCTGAACCGAGATGACATTTCCATGAAAGTCTTTGCACATCCGTGTTTTGTGGCGGGTTTGCACCATCCTGTTATTGATCTGCAAAGCGAATATTCCTCCTTCAGCAGAAGCCACAAAGGTCACTGATAAATGGGAGTAGGCATGTGTTCATGTACCAATGTTGGTTTTGTATCAATGGAACCCCATCTTCCTCAATGAAATAGGGACCAATGACACCATAGCCTGATATTGCACATCAAATTGTTATTTTCTCCGAACGCAGTGAACATTCCTGCACAATATTGGGACGGGCAAAGCCTATGAACATGTTCGATCATAGATTAATGTAGCCTGTAACATGAATATGCGCCTCATCAGAGAACCAAATGTTATTAATGAACTTCGGGATTTCATAGGTCATGGCGAGAACAGGGGCACAGTACAGTTTCCGTGGCTCCTTATCACTCTCCCTGAGCCAATGTGCAGTCTGGATGGTGTTGGAAAACGCTTAGAGACTCTTCAGTTTTCTTTGTAAAGATGTTCGTGACATGCCAGGCTTCAAGGCTGTTTTCTGTTGACTAAGCTGTGGCGACTGCAACACATGATCCAGTACACACCCTTGATTGTCATTGGTTATTACAGATCTGGAATGCCCTGTACATCCTTGGTGATGCACCAATACACTACCGGTTCGTCTAAACTTGTTAATCACTCGATGACGCAGTTGCTGGGTGCAGGTTTGTGGAACTGCTGCACAAACACCTTCACTCACTGTATACTAGGACCATTATTACAGCCTAATCAGTATGAGCAATTATATTGCTCTACAATAAACACCTTTTCCTCTCTTTCGTCAGCACCATTATCACATGTCCAGTAACAGCCAAGGCAATGGTCCACAGCAAATTGTGTTCGCACAGAGTCATGGTTCTGATGCATTCCGCTCAAGGAGTGCAGCACCAAGTTTCTATACTGTTTCTTTTGGGCCATCCTGTACTTAATACTTTGAGCCACACCCATCACCATTAGTAACAATAATAAAAGTAAAGGATTTCATGTGCTAAAAGAAAACAAAGAATGTAAATTAAAAGGAAAATAAAACAAGTAATAGCTTTTTACAAGATGTAAAGGGAAAAAAAAAAAAAGTATTTTTATCTACCAAAACAAAATTCGTCATAAAATGACAATATAATCATTCAGACAGACAGAGGGAAGTTAGGTCAGCTAATGCTCTATTCCTTGTCCTATTCTTTTGCTGTATAGTTCTGTAGGTTTGAACCATTCTCTGATGAAGTAAACTTACCTCTTTGAAATTCTCTAAAGCTATGCAAACACCATCCAATTGTTAACTCAAGTCAGCCGAACATTCAATTCCAGACAATGAAGATTTCTAATACGTCACATGTGACATCGAGTAGAATGTGGTTATGTCGTCCCAAACCTAATATATGAATCATTGATTTTCAAGATAAGATAAATATTTTTTAAGAATTAATAGCTGGTATGGAATCGAAGTTGACTGTAATATTTTGATGCAAGATAAATGAACGACAAACAGCCACTAACAATCCATGTTTCCCTGGCAACAATAACGGCACGTTACTAAGTCAGGTAATGGTCGAAATGGCAGGAAGAAAGAGGAAGTTAATTGCAGTGGCAGCGTTAGTGTTTTTACATGTAGATGAAGTAGTGAATAATGAACATAAACAGGAATCATGTTCAAAAAACAAAGAATGGTGTGGAGCATGGTTGAGGAAGAGAGAACGAGTAAGCCAACACTACAATTTACTATAAGAATTCAGCCGATGACAGTAGATAAAGGTAACAGAAACATTTGTGTTTACATGATAGACTGAAATGTTTCATGATAAATGAAACTTCCGGTAATATATCGACAGAAAGGAAGAAGGTGAAATGGCTGACGATGCACTACAAAGCCATTTGCAAGATTACAGATATGTATGTGTCACAATCAAAGACAGTGCAGTAATGGTTATTATCGGCCACATAACGAAATGGAGTGGTGGATATAATATCTATAGAAACATGTGCCACAAAATGCTCTGTGGAATAAGGAAAAAAAAGGAATATACATTTAAAGTGTTGCAATATGTCTTTGTGTAGTACATTCCAACCATTGAAATGATGTGATTGAAACCTCTGCAATTCCGTGTGCAAGGTTGTGAGGTGATTGAGGAAACAAACATAATGTGTTTGTGGGAGGATACTTGTATGGGAAAAAGCGACATGATGCTGACATCTTGAAATTTAAAAATAAAACATAAGGGTATGTTCGCATGAAAGTGATAAAGTAAAAAAAAAAAAAAAAAAATTATTTTATTAATGGTGAAAAGTTTGCTGGCTGACAGATGTGCATAGTCAATTTCGCAGTTTGTGTGCCTTTTACTGAGGTGTCTATATACTTTTAGTAGATTGCAACCTAAATGTAATATGAAGTACTGACTTCATGTAATTTGGAAGTACCAAATTAAAATAAAGGAAATACCGTATATGTCCTCTTGGAACAATATTTGTGTAGTTTATGTTAACTTGAACCGTTTGTCAAAATGTTAGCGAATGACAGGTTTGATAAAATATTCCTTGAGGAGAAATCTCGTATATGTTCATACGAAGCAAAAATAGAATGTCTTTGTGGCTGAAACATGGGTTACCAACACAAATGAATGTTTTCTGTAAAATATCACATGTTCACAACAAACCAGTAGTTGTAAAAAAAAGGTTCATTGAATCTATAGTAATATTAGAAAATATCTGGGACTAGTCTGCACGTGTTTAGTGGACACTGTAGAGTTGAATGTGATGTAACATGTCAAACCATAATGTAATGTATCGTGGACATATCCAGATGTGATTGGTTCATATTCCTATAACTGAATCGTCAGAGTGGAAAGAAATATATAGGCTAGTCAAATACTATTTGTTGTTTTTGTCACAGGGCTGTTTCATTTATTACTTTCGATTATCGCAGTCGTTCTTTAAATAAACCAAATGTGTCTTGAACATGTAACATTACAGCAGTGATTGATATAAGTATCGATACTGTAATGAACCAAATGTATTATCCCAAAACATAATCACTGGTTTGTTGTTTTATATTTGCAGGCAATAGCTGCGAATGGATCACGATACGTTTGTGTATATCCTGGAAGGTATTTGACCTCTTACTGAGAAAAGAGATACTGTTCGATGACAATGTATCCCCCTGAAGGAGAGACTGGCACTACCACTGAGGTTTTACGCAACTGGCAAATCCTTTACGTCATTATTTTATACCTTTCAAATAAGTGACAGAGGAATATCAAACATCGTCCAAATATTTCAGAAGAATATCGAAATTGTAATCATGGCAATATATGCGCTCCATAACATGACATGTGTAAGGGTGTGTCTTGCATTGCTTGATGAATGTACATAGACAAATGATAGCATAGCCCAAACAGACAACACAAGTAGCATATCCTATATTGCCATTCGCAGTATTGTACTGCTTTTAACAATGTGTGTGTTTTTTACATATCACCAGAATCACAGTAACAGGAATACAAACATAGTTTAGGGTAACTGTGCAGTACATAACTACAACCATGCTGCCATATCAATATAGACAGTAATCAAGCAATGCAATAAACACAATCCCAACAACACTTATGTAACGTCAAATTAATAATTTGGAAATTGCGTTTGTTTTGTTTCATTCTTCATCCTGTATTTTACAAAAACAAATGTTTTTAGTCCAACACTGAATAATCTTGCTTAGAACAGTTGTTGTTTTCCAATCGTAACTGGGTAGTTTATGATACTATTTTTTGTAGGCATATGGTATTACATTTGTAACTGACTTATAATGTACAGAATGTCACGTATACTTGTGTACTTTAGTTGCAATGACAGATAATGTGTAACATACAATTACTAATACATACAACTTTATTTACCTGATGTATATTGGCAATGTAGTATTTCTGATATAACTTTTGCATCATTTGATATAGAAATGATGATACACTGAATCTGTGTAAGTTTATTATATTGGAAATATGTAGCGTGTACATCATTGCTGTATGGTACAAAATATAATGCATTACTTTCAGTAGAACAACTTACATTATTACCTCATTCGTGTGATTAACGAAAGGGAGCAATAACAAAACAACATAAATGATACGAACTTCTCTACTGGGTCTTGTTGATAAAACAAAACATACACAGCAAAATAGAGGAGGAACTACCATGGTGATTTAGAAAGTAATGCCTCCAAGGTGATACCTTCATTTGTGTGTGACAGATAGCACCGATACAGGTATCAGTGGAAAGCTTGCAATGTCAGCTACAAATGGTGGCATCATTTCTCAAAATAGTCCCTATTACAGGCAACCCACTTGCGCCAATGCCAAACAAGGTTTTGCATGCCGTCGGTGAAGAATTGTGATGGCTGCTGGCAACACCATTGCTGAACTGCTGCTTCTACCTCCGCGTCACAACTGTAGCGTTGACCCTTAAGGTGATCCTTAAGTTTGGGGAAGAGCCAAAAGGCGCAAGGTGCAAGACCCAAACTAAACTGCAGTCATACGCCGATGAATGTTGCTGGGCGCACAACCTTCCGCAGTCAGCAATTCAATGACAGCCGATTTCATTGAAACCGTGTTGTTTCAATCGAATTGTTGCAACCGGACGTCACCACTGGATGTCGTGGATTGCTCCAATACTCTGGAACGAGAAGAGATAGAAAGGTGCAACAAGTGACATTCTATAGCTTAAACATCAGTGCATTCATGATAAAAAATTCAGATTGTTTGCAGTACTATTGGCCAAGTAGTGGGCTTGGAGGCATTACTTTCTGAATGCCCCTCGTACATTGACAGCAATAAGTTCCCAGTCTCACGGACGCATATTCACACAGCTGCATGCAATGGCCGCCAAGCAATAACATTTCCTGTTATAATACCAGCATAGCAGAGGGCTTGTCACCATCAAAAGCACAGTGCCTATTAGTTTGTGTGTTTTGTACGATTTTACGCAACGGTGTTGCGGTATAACTACATTAATGTTGTACTACATCCTACAAGGCCACATTCAATATAGAAGTGCTACACATTTATAAAACCAAAGTTGCAGTAATTAATACTATATCTTGCCTGAAGTAGTTGTGGTTGTATGATAATTATTGTTTTGCATTATATTGATTTGTATGTATACTTTACTGGACATTGCTACACATGTTGTTAGCTTGTAATTTTATTCTCATTTTTTGTCCTTCATTTATTTATGGTTTTCCTGTTTCCCTTTACATCTTATACAACCTGCAGAACATCTGGATCTATCTACTTTCTATCCTTTTTCAAACATACTATCATTAATATGACATTGTCTTTTTTTCATTTCTTGTGGAAATACAGTAACCTCGCAACTATCACCCCATATTTGTAACCTCCATGGAAACATACATAACATATATCTGATGGCGATCATTGTAACTACAGACTTTTCGTATGTATGTATTACAGTAAATTTGTTTTCATTGTATTGTTAATTTAAAATATCATATAGTAGTCATATTTGTGAGAACTAACAAATTTAATAAATTCAATTTCGTTCATTGTCAAAATTTATTGGATTGTTGCATTTTGTCTTCTACATAACTTCTAGGCAAAAATTACACAAGGAAATCAATAATAATTTAACTACAAAAATTCACACATACATTACAACATAATAAACACTGTTCATATTTTTGCAATGGAGTTGACGGACATGTATTCTTGCAACCTAACTATTGCTTGCATTTATTTATTTCCCTCATATAACTATTTTGTAGCATTTTAGATCACATAAGTAACATGTTCGTTTAGCAAAGTTGCATATAACGAATATAAGTATTATGATATGTTTATCCAATATCGTAATCTGCCACTGGATAATACGTTATTGGATATCAGCAATGAAAGGAAATGTAATCTCTTGGCCATATATGGTTACAGATGCAATACACAGCAAGCAGGTGAGACTGTCAATTGCAGTAAACATTGAAACAACAATCGTGATCTGCTGTTTCAGGTCGCCATCATGTCTCAAACACCCACACAATGTCTGTTAAAATATGCATATGGTCCTGTATTATGTCGTATTACAGAGAGGAACATAGTCATCATTGGGGGGTTCCACACAGTTTCTTCCAATGTCCAAATGATTCTATAGGCAAAAGTGATTCAACCTTCACATAAATTTGCAATTACAACACCCTCTACACATGAATACCGTGGTTTCACTGTATTGCTCCACAACATCACCACAACCAACGTGTCAGTGGTTCTCCTCCAAATTATCTAGTAATAGTTGCTGAATCTGCAGTTTCACTTTTTCTCTTCGATATAAATTGGGAATTTTCAGCAAAGTACACGCAACATGTTTTGCAAAGTGGTCATCTGCATCCTCGTCTGTATTCGCTTCTTGTAACAGCGAGAGGACTTCCATATACACTTTCTCTTTTAATGGCATATCAGTGGGTGATGCTTTGCTTGTTTTTTGTTTTTTTCGTTTTTTCGTGATGGATCCCGATTCAGAACTGGTGCTTGGTGAAAGTTGCAAGCTGTCTCCTTCTGCAACGTTACAGATGACGTCTTCTGGAGCTCTGAGTGTACTTGTCATCGCCTGGAAAATAAAAACAATGTACATTGTTGAATGCATGTTTGTCAGATACAACAAATTATTTGGTTTCACATTATAATTGTACAATGTTACCTCCGAATAACGGACAGTCACGGGACCGGAAGTTTTGTCCGTTATTGGGAGGTGTCCGCTATTGGGGAGGACTGTCTTTTTTTCATTTTTTAGCTTATAGCATGTCGTTTAATGAAAAATTATGTAAAATTATGTAATTAAATTTCTAAAATTACCAAGATAATATGAACAATTGCAAATTATTTACTTTATTCCTTTTTGAATAAGTGCTAATCCGTTTGTCTTACTTAAAATAAGGACAAAATTAATTACAGTATATAGAAAATTAATTTCTAGCCATCTATTTGTTGTCTTAAACGTCCAATCCTAAAATTTGACCGACTTCTCTGGCTTTTTCTTGAAGGAAAACACCGCTTATAGGAATGTTCTTTCACAAGCAAAGCGGAACCATTTTATCACCATTTCGTCGATTTTGCTTGTTTCAGTTTTACGTAACTTCAAATTCTTCGAATGATCGTTTCAATTCACCATCCACATTTTTCTAATCTCATCTTTGTCCTTCAAAAGTTCACTTATCTGAGTTTTTCAAACTTTAAAACATTCAGCAAGACAACGCACACTCAGCTTTTCTTTTTCAGCAACTTCAAGAACATCCAGAGTCGTTTAATTCACACTAAATTTAATCAACACGTTTATAGGATAGCTTTACGAGGGATTGATATGTACAAAGCAATTGCGGTGAAAAAAAGGGCCTCAGATTCATGCACTGAATCATGGGACACCGTTACAATGTATCAATGTATGGGACACCGATGTAAATACAACCATGATATGTTTGTCGAAATGTTAATCGAAAAAAATTTTTTTTTTTTACAGTTAATATAACTGTCCGCTATTCAGAGTGTCCGCTATTGGGAGTGGATAACATGGAATGTCCTATTTTAAGGGACTGGGACCCGCAATAATGTCCACTAATTAGAGGTGTCCGCTATTCGGAGTGTCCGTTAAAGGAGGTTACACTGTATTAACCTACCTATGTTGCATACGGAATTACTACATATCTTTTCATGGCTTAACAGTGTCTATGCAGACATACAGAGCACTGGTGATATTAAAGTCGACACACTTACTTCAAACATTTCTGCTGGACTGGCTTCAGAATTCCATATTGATGTGAAACTCTCTTCTGCAGCAGGGGAGTCCTGTAGAAATTCCATTCTGGAATACTGTAGCCACTTTGAAACATATATACTTGTAGTTCCTGCTCCGGACTGTACTCCTACTTTTTGCTTTTTCATTTCACGTTGGTAATAAGTCCTTAAATTACCAAATTTTGTTTTTATGGCAGCAACTTAAAAATATATAAGGATAATGATTAAACTATTGCTATGAATTCACTGGAAAGTATTCTACAGGGACGTCACTATTTTGCATACACATGCACAAACAACACAACCCAGTAGTTCTACCATATTCATCGTAAAAAGTTTCGAAATTTCTACCTGTATAACGACAACGTTTGGGAGTGTCGTAAGGCATTTGCGGTTGCCAAAAAACATCATCACACAAACACAACCTATTTGCGAGGAAACAACTCAACAATGGCTTTCAAATATGGAATTACAAACACAACACTTTCACAATGAAATGTCCCCATACGTATTACTACATTTTCATGCTAGTAACAGGTTGGAAGTATTGGAAAAATATAACAACTACAATGGCTGTATTTTCGGGGAGGGGAACGTTTATGTAGAAGCACATTATTGTACGTTGTGCAACTTCGGCAGACTACGTGTTGTTGTACAATTGCAATTCATGTACATGTTTTTTCCCTCATTCATTTTTTGTTTATTTCATTTTTACAGACTTCTGGAGTTCGTTTCCTTGTTGGCTATCATCATTCATATTGTATTGTTTGGGTTATCCTTTCATTTACCTGTTAATTCGTTCCCTGCCACATCCTTCCTTTGCATTTCCTTCAAATCGTTTAATGACACCAGTAGTTTCTGTTTGTCAAAATAGTCTGGTACCTTGCAATTCCACAGAAATGTGTTCTGAAATGGGGAAATAATATACTTTTAAATATAATATTCATAACTTCATGATATTACATGACAACAGAAAACATAACACACCAATATCAGTTTAATTTTTTTAAAATTGCATTGACCTTCAACATCCGTTTTCCTTCCACAACATTTCATACATTTCTACCATGTATCACAGACACTGCCATGTCTCCTCCTATCTCACATAGTTCGCTCATTTTATTTTTGCTTCCCTTACCTCCAAAAAACTCAATCATCGTTTCTTTTGCAATTGTCCTGATATAACCTCCATTGGCAGTCATGTGTGCTCTTCCTGTTTGCTACTCCGCAGAAACTTCACATGACAACTGACATGTTCCACCTTTTTTCTGTGATTGGTGACGTTATCTATTGCGTCGTCACTTCTGCCCTAACGAGCGAGCGGCTATCCCACAATTCCATTCGTTTCTCACCACCAATGTTTAAAATCCGAAAAAAATCGAGGTTTTCAATAAATATCTGCTAAATTCTGCAGCATAAACTTATTGCATTTCACTATAAACTTTGTTTCTGTGTTACAGAGACAATCGCAATACTCTGCTATTCATTGTGTAATCGCTCGCCGTCGATTTGAAGCTGATAGAAAATATGCGACGCCATGTCTCGAAATCGCTGACGTGTTCCACGCGCTGCACTGTGATTGGATTTCCCACCAACTTCATGTTGGTCCCACATCATCAACCCAAGTTGCCCAACTAAAATTGGTGAAAAACTGTGCTCAAACCGGGCTATAAACTCGACAACTAGTTAGATGGTGTTCGCGGGGCTTAATTCTACTCAAGGGGAAAGAAGTTGACCGACTTCAAAAAAAGGAGACCAAAAAGAGACTAAAATAAAGTCTAAACAAAACCATACAATTTTTATATTTCTTTTTAAGTAAAAACAATATATGGTTAGCCTGCCAATTTTTGAATGTCCACTTGGTTAACATTCAAAAAGAAGAAAGAAAAAACTGTGCCAACACCAGGACCTACTTCTGTGTAACTGAGAAGATAAAACAAAATTTTCAAGACTGCATTAAAGGCAAGATTGTGCAAAGAAATGAACCGTGTTTTGGAAATCTGGTAAAATTGTGTTTAAATGTTTCTAACATTACACCCTTGAGTCAGATTTGTACTAAAATAAAATTGATATCAAAGTGAGTTTTTAATAAATCTATTACTAAAGTTTCAGTTCATTAAGAGATGAATGGGCATTCATATTTCGACTTAAAAAACAAAACAATCTAGAACTTTCTTGTTCTGTATAAAAGTGTTATTGGATATCCAAAACCCTATAATTAATAAAAAAGTGTGGTAGCTATGTGGATAAGACCAGAAATAAATGTTTTATCAAGACACTAACGTTTTTCTTAGAACTTCCTTCCATCAAAATTAAATAATTTCCCTTGGAAATAAGCAAGGGAAGTATTCCAATTTTTCTATCTTATTATTATTACTCAACATATGTAATTTCTGACATTAAAACCTTTTAATAACTATACCAGCTTTTATTGAGTGTTTCTTTACTTTAAATGTGCTGTAAAGTTGAATTATACTTCTTGATAATAGAATAATACTCCTCGGATACAAAATAAAGTAAGTATTAAGTGTTCTTAGTTGGGAAGTGGAAACGGTTTTCGTATTTCTGAAGGAAATATCTCTAATACATTTACTAAACACAAATTAATTCTTTGAATTCAATAAATGGTGAAAATTTATTTTAGAAAGGATATTCTGCTCATTCTCAACAAATGGATAAGCTACTGGCAAATGTTTACCATAATAAATAAAAAGGATATTGTTCAATGTTAATAGATTCCATAATTACTCAGTCACATTATTTTTGAAAAAGGATCTTGCCATCAAATGATTATTTATATATAAATTAAGAATTTGTTTCTTTACAGTATCTACAATCAATGTTTTCTTTATCTTTCAAAGTGCTATGATATTATCACTTAACCCTTCACCATTTGATTTATCAGCAATTTTTTTTTTTTTGTCATTTCTGACATCTTTTTATACACCACTCATATTTCACACAATCTTTGGCATTTTTTTTTAAGTTCAATACTAAGGTCCAAGAATTATTTATCCCTTTCCTGTAATTCAGAATTCATACTGTTTACAAAAATCTTTGAAATGTCGTTGGCGAATTTAGAATCAACGAAGTTATTGTATATTTCTGAAGTTTTTCTTTTACAACCAGAACTCACAAAGGATAATTTTAATATTTCCATCCTGAAATACAGTCGAACCTCGATATAAGGTCATCCCGCATATAAGGTCACTTTTCTAAAGTCCCGGCTCATTGAATAGGAATTCTATGATATGGATTATCGGATATATGGTCAGGTCTTAAATACCGTAATCGCATATAAAGTCACTTTTGTCTGTGATTTCAGTGCCACACTGATTCAATTCCAAGAATTTTTCCGTGGGTACAAAAAGAAAAAAAAGAAAAAAGTTTGGGGGGGGGGGGGTAAAGAAAGATTGACAATTTTTTTAGGAGCTAATACGGGTGGCTCTGAAAAACTGAGACAGCTAGTTATCGTAAAATTTCAAAAGCAACATTGCTTTAAAAACGTTAAGTCTTTACCTTTGTATTATGATGCAAACAAAAAGGCATGAATGAATGCTAACATATTTGAGAAAACTAAACGGCGTAAAATAAAAAAAAAGTTGTTTTCATTGCAGACAATTGCCCTGCTCATATCAACATATCTCAGTTGAAATCAATTGAGCTTGTTTTCTTACCCCAAATCTTACCAGTGTTTTGCAACCTTTAGATAAGGGAGTCATTCAAAATTTGAAAATGAACTACAGAAAGCTCCTTCTGAAAGACTTGATTTCAGCAATTGATGAGAAAAAAAATTTTCACGTGCCTGTGTTAGATTTAATTTTTAATATTCATAAAAGTTGGAGCTTGGTGTCAAACACATGCATTTCAAATTGCTTTGGACATGCTGGTTTTCAATTTTCTACAAATAGTGTGGTTGAAATAACAGATGAATATGGTGAAGACGATATTCCTTTAGCTATGTTAATACAAGATCTCAGAAATCGCAGCTGTGCTATAGAAGGGGAAAGTGAATATGTCAGAATTGATGATGAAATTGCTACCACTTCTCAAGCTTCGATTTCCAAAATTGTTTCGCAAGTTTTAGATTCCAATGCATTAGAAAGTGAGGATAACGATAATGATACTAAAAGTGAAGCGGTGACACAAGCAGAAGCGCTCAGAGCATTAAATGTCTTCAAGACATTTTTTTACACGCCACGAGGGAGCTGAAGAACATTTTCAGAAACTACAAAACTTAGAAAACATTGTACAAAAGATGAAACCAAAATCGCGACAGTCCGGTATTATGGATTATTTTAAGTAAGGTCAGTTGTACATCAGTACTTTGCTTGAGCATACTAATACTATTTCTATACAACTTTATTCCGGATAAAAATTTTTTAAAAATAATTTCTTCCTGATTCCATTATTTTAATTGGTTCAACTAAATTAAAAAATTATAACCTAACAAACTGACATTTTTGTATGTATTAAATTTTACAAAGAATTATACTGTATTTATATAATGCTTATTTATTGACGAATGCGTATGAATCGGTTATAAGGTCACTTTCGCGAGGTCCCCAGGGGTGACCTTATATCGAGGTCCGACTGTACTTTTTATCTTTTAAACACACCAAAATGGACAAAATAAAATTCAAATACTAATAAGAATTTGAACTTTAAGATTCAGGGTTCCTTAACCCTTTCTTTAGTCTTCTCATTGGAATGCAAATAGAATAACAATTTCTACTTGATCTTAGTTGAAAAGTATCATTAGAAAAGATGATTTATCAACATAACATCACTAAACACACTCATATTGTCACTACTGCCTCATGACAAAGACTGAGGAGGCCTTTACATTTACTGTCACAGAACACAACAGCAGCTTCAATTATGATACCCTATTTACTTCTTTCTGTATAACTTCTCTTCAGCCTTCCTACTTAACAGTTGAAATCCTTAGATGAGTAATCAAATGAATCCCCAGATCCTTGCAGGCTTTTTGAACTTCTATTACAACAACAGGCTCCAATCCATTTGTATGAAAACCTAAAGAACAAAGCAGAATGTTAAAAAAATAAATAAAATATTTTAATTTAAAACCTATTAGTTAGGCTTTAGAGTTTAAAAATTAAAAGATATATAAATATATATCTATGAATATAAAAAATTACATATATATAATATATATATCAAACAGGCAAAACTCAAAGCTGGCCCTTCAAGTTTCGCAATATATCTGTCTATGGATGGATGGATAGATAGATATATAATTAAATATGCTTTATATAAAAATTCTTTAACTTATATTTGATTTGGGAGTGGAGACTTTTGGGGAAAGAGAAGCAAAAGTGAATCATTTCAATTTAACCTTAACTCCTTTTATCTTTTGGTTCCTTAGTTCATTTTAGGTAAAACAGAAAGATATAATTTAGAAGTCTCTTTTTTTTACTGATTACAATTCAATAATCATTTACGAAGGCAAGTTTTTCAGAAAAAAAATAATAATCTTTTGAGGAGCATTTATGAGATGTTTTATGTTATCTCCTACAAATTGGCAACTGACACACCAGCAATCAATTCAAATATGTCAGGTAATTAAAGGTCAAACCTATCAACCGCTCTTAATTCTGATTATTTTGGATTTCTTTCTGGAGAAAATGGGATTTAATATAATCACTGTAGTTGAGATTGGAAGTGTCCAGTGGAGACAGCTGTTTAAAGAATGGATTTTCTAATATCCCTCTCTCTGCGATTTACTATGAGAGGTGAAAAGGTCACGATTGATTAAATGGGAGACAATGTTTAAGAAATAATGATGATTCATGATTTTTAGTTGTGACAACTTAACTAAAGCTCATCCTCTACAGTAACTAATACACACTGTAGAAGTGAACATTTCTCAAAATAAAAAGAACAGATTTGTTCTTAACTGGAAATCCACATTTGGATTTAGAACCAGTATCAAAGGAAAGTTATTTATCTATAGTGTTGTTCTTTCCCAATAAGAACTTAGCCTATTAATTTATCAGCAAACTCATAAAGATGGCCTTCGGATGGTATTAAAGTATTCTAATATTATAAAATAATGCATCTTATGAGGATGAATGTCCCTTCTTAATAAAGGGCTTTTGAATATTTTACAGAAGAGTATTGTGTTTATGAATGTAGCTATATTTAAGTTAATAAACTGTAGACTTCTGTGTGTGTTTTTATTTCAAGATTATCTGCTGCTTACTTTTGTTACCATTGGTAATATTGAAGAATTATTAGGAGACAGTTTTTTTTTGCTTTGGAAACTACTTTGTTTATATTTCAAAAAGTAACAATTTAAGAATGAAACTCTTTTGATTGAGTATTTGCCCAAAGACTATTTAAACACATAATGCAAGTGTCTAAGAATTACTTATTTAATATTCTTTTTAAAATTTATAAAAATATTGCAGTTATAAATAATGTAGATATTTATCTTTTACTTGGAGAAATAAATATACAAAATTAAAACCATTTTGGAATTAACAAAAAAAGAATAAAATAACTTAAAAGCACAATTTTTTTCAAGCAATCAATTCTTATTAGAGAAAACTGTCACAACTGTTTTGACACATTTAATGTATTAATTCTTTAAAGTATACAGGCTGTAAACAGAAACTAGCAATGGTTTTTATCTATAAGCAAATGAAATATTATAATTATTAAATTCAATTAATCCAAATGATAAAAATGGTTTTATTATTTAAAGTTTTAATAACAGATGAAGGGAGTTGATTTTTTTCTCAAGCGCAAGCCAAGTGCAGATGTATTTACACTTTTAATATTAATAATAACATTGTCATAATTTACGATATTTAATAAATGTAAAATCTATGATTATTAATTATTTAGAAAGAATTAGTGCAAATGAGTAGGTCAATAAGTTCCAGAAAAGAATTGGAGGGGAAAAACTTAAATAATTCGATTTTTCGTTAAAATACAATACTTTAAATCTTAATGTAACTATAAAAAAATAAATAAAAATAATTATATCACTATTGATAAATTGAAGAGTTTTTATATATTTAAATGAAGTTGCCCTTATGTTAAATTACTTTTATTTTAATATCATCGATTCTAATATTTTTTTTATCATAAAAATGTTATTAAGACTACGTGAAAAAAGAATGAAATATAAAAATAAGTAAGCTTAAAATATATTTAATATAAGAACAGTTTTAGAACTTTAAAAAGGTAATATTTTACGAAAAAGCCGGGTTTTCCATCACTTTTATTCCTAATATGATTAACGAAACGTTTTCGTCCAAAAACTTGAAATTACCCCTAATTGCAAAGCTGAGATTTGGTAAAATAAACTACCCTAAACTCTTTCATATTATTCTTGTTTAAAATCAATTATAATGAAATAAAATTCTAACTCGCCTTACAACTATTATATTCGAATGCAGGTAATCTCGACCATGCAAATGATGAAAATGAATGTAATAGGGAATTAAAAATTGTAATTAATGATATGAAAATGGCTTAAGTATAACAATAAATGCGTAAATAAACACTAAGAAAACAATCAATAGCAGCTACTCACCCAAATATGAATTAATGAAAAATAAATTTCCAAATACAAAATGGTTTTTGATTTCTCAAAGGAAGAACACATGGCAAGAACAGGATAATCACATGGCTTCTAGATAGCCAATCAAAAAATTCGATTTCTAAGCCAATCGGAAAAGATACATAACAAAAGAACAAAGCTACGTCTATAAACTTTAAAATTACGGAAATGTGTGTGGGTTTTTTTTT